>OW240918.1:3025326-3054871 GCA_933207985.1 Pelobates cultripes
GCCACAAACCTCACAGAGAATCAAGGACACTGTGCCCGATCCTGCTCGGCACGCAGCTCCCCCTCTCAAGATGGCGCCTGCACTCCCACCTCATGGCACTGAACCCACACTGCCCGAGAGAGAATACCCTGTTAGTGTCCACCTTGAAGAAACTGGATAGGATATTCTGGGCCTCTCTGGAGGAGAGACATGCAGCAATGGCATCTCAGCCTCTGGTGGTAAAAGGGGAGACGGAGAGAGTGGAGGAGTGTGGGCCTACCCAGTGCCTTAATCTTACAAATGTATGTACATCTCCAACAACCAGAACCCCCGGACCATGTGTCAAAAGCGGAAAGACCCCACATCGTCATCCACGCCAACAGCGAGGCACACGCAGGCATTGGTACTACCGCACCACGACCTCCTGTCTCCCTCCTCACTGGAAGGTCAGTCAGGTCCGCAACACAGCGAAACAGGCTTACTTACCGACATCAGGCTGGAGAGAAGCTCTACACTACACCCTTCCTGCTACGGCGCTACTGGACTCAGGCACACAACACCAGCAGAAAGACACCGCAGGCATCGGCTGACTCCTGGCGACACAGTGGACTTTCCCACGCTATTGTACCCAAGTATTGGGGACAGCTCCGGTACTACAGCATGTTCATTACAGTACAAACATACTCTATATAGGAGCCTAAATAACAAAATGGGGGAACTAGAGGCATTAGCATACACTAAACAATATGATATAATAGGCATAATTGAAACATGGTGGGATGAGACACATGACTGGGCAGTTAACTTAAATGGGTACATGTTATTTAGGAAGGATAGGAAAAACATGAAGGGTGGTGGGGTATGTTTGTATGTCAACCATAATTTAAAGCCAAATCTTAAGCAAATGGAATGCGATGAGGAAAATGTGGAGGCTTTATGGGTAAATATCTGCTTGGGGGAAAAGAAGGGAAACCAGCTATTGGTTGGGATATGTTATAAACCACCTAATGTAAATATTATTGAGGAAGAACAGCTGTTAGAGCAAATTGAGAAAGCTGCAAATCTGGGTAACACTTTAATTATTGGAGATTTTAATTACCCGGATATAAATTGGGACAGAGGGACTAGTAGCTCAGCAAAGGAAATTAGGTTTTTAAACTTGTTAAATGACACCTTCATGTCACAACTTGTGCAAGCACCAACTAGAATGGACGCTTGTCTGGACCTGGTTTTAACAAACAACGTTGATCTTTTGACCAACATTCAAGTAGGTGAGCACTTGGGAAATAGTGATCACAATATAGTGTCCTTTGAAATAAACTCAAAAAAACAAAAGCACATGGGGAATACTAAAACATATAATTTTAAAAAGGCCAATTTCAATAAGTTAAGGGAAGCTTTACAATATATTGACTGGCATAAACTCTTTAGTGAAAAGAACACTGAGGATAAATGGATCATCTTCCAACAAATATTAGAAAGGTACATTTCTCAGTATGTACCATTGGGAAATAAATATAAAAGAAACAAATTAAAACCAATGTGGCTTAGTAGAGAAGTAAAACAAGAGATTACAACTAAGAGAAGGGCATTTAAAGCATTTAAATCGGACAAATCAGATGCATTTTATAAAAGATATAAGGAAGCAAATAATGCGTGCAAAAAGGCAATTAGACTTGCTAAACTTCAAAATGAAATAATGATAGCTGAAGAGAGCAAAACCAACCCCAAAGCATTTTTTTTAAGTACATAAATTCTAAAAAACACAAAAATGAAAGTGTAGGTACACTAAAAACTGAAACGGGGGCGTTAGTTAATGAAGACCAGGAAAAGGCAGGAATTTTAAATAACTATTTCTCCTCCGTATATATTAAGGAAGAACCCATGACAATAGATGTGCAAATGATTGCTACTAAAAACTTGCAGAATAATTGTAATTGGTTAACTCAAGACAAGGTGCTGCAGCTACTAAAGAAAGTTAATATAAACAAAGCTCCAAGGCCTGACGGTATCCATCCACAAGTACTTAGGGAACTAAGTGTAGAAATAAGTGAACCTCTGTTTTTAATCTTTCAAGATTCTTTTCTTTCAGTAAGTGTTCCGGAGCATTGGAGGAAGGCAGATGTGGTGCCTATATTTCAAAAGGGTTCAAAATCCTTGCCTGGAAATTATAGACCTGTGAGCTTAACTTCTATGGCTGGTAAAATATTTGAAAGGTTATTAAGGGATAATATTCAAGAATTCCTTGAGAAGAACATGGTTATCAGCAAAAATCAGCACGGTTTTATGAAGCACAGGTCATACTAACTTGATTGCGTTCTACGAAGAAGTAGAAGTATAGATCAGGGTGTTGCAGTGGATGTGATCTACTTGGATTTTGCCAAGGCATTTGATACAGTTCCACACAATAGATTAGTGTTTAAACTCAAGGAAATTGGTCTAGATGAAATTGCTTGTTCTTGGGTAGAACATTGGCTTAAAACAGAGTACAAAGAGTTGTCATTAATGGTAAATTTTCAAGCTGGACAGAGGTGGCAAGTGGTGTCCCTCAGGGGTCTGTTCTGGGACCCCTTCTATTTAACATGTTTATAAATGATCTTGAAGACAGCATTGAAAGTGATGTTTCAGTGTTTGCAGATGACACAAAACTCTGTAAAATAATACAATGTGAGCAAGATATTACTTTGCTGCAGAGGGATTTAGATAGACTGGGGGACTGGGCACTCAAATGGCAGATGAAATTTAATGTTGAAAAATGCAAAGTTATGCACTTCGGCGTAAAGAATACACAAGCAACGTATACCCTTAATGGAAGCGAATTAGGGATAACAACACATGAAAAGGACTTGGGAATTGTTATAGACAACAAACTATGCAACAATGTGCAATGTCAATCAGCAGTGGCCAAGGCCAGTAAGGTATTGTCATGCATGAAAAGGGCATTCATTCTCGGGACGAGAATATAATTTTGCCTCTTTATAAATCACTGGTAAGACCCCATATTGAATATGCTGTGCAATTTTGGGCACCTGTTCTAAAGAAGGATATTATGGAACTAGAAAAAGTGCAGAGGCGGGCTACAAAATTAATAAAAGGAATGGAACATATCAGCTATGAAGAAAGGTTAACAAATTTAAACCTATTTAGTTTAGAAAAATGTCGCTTGAGAAGGGATATGATAACATTATACAAATATATTCGGGGGCCAATACAAACCATTGTGTGGAAATCTTTTCACAAACCGGACTTTACATAGGACACGAGGCCATGCGTTTAGACTGGAAGAAAGAAGATTTTGTCTAAGGCAAAGGAAAGGTTTTTTACTGTAAGAACAATCAGGATGTGGAATTCTCTGCCTGAAGAAGTGGTTTTATCAGAGTCCATACAGATGTTCAAACAGCTACTAGATGCATACTTGCAAAAACAGAATATTCAAGGATATAATCTTTCAATGTAGGGTAATAACTGCTTCATCCAAGGATAAATCTGACTGCCATTCTGGGGTCAAAAAGGAATTTTTTTCCTAGCTTGTTGCAAAATTGTGCTTCAAACTGGGTTTTTTTCCCTTCTTTTGGATCAACAGCAAAAAACAAATGGGAGGAAGGCTGAACTTGATGGACGCAAGTCTCTTTTCAGCTATGTAACTATGTAACTATGTAACTATATATGTTACAAGCAGTTTGCTCCAAGCGACTATTGATTTGTTCTATCTTTAATTGTCTCTTTTAACTTTTATTCTTCTCATATGTTACTCCGTGAGACGTGTTTATCTAATTTCTTCCGCTTGTTACTTGATCTTGTCAAAAAAAACTAAAAAAAAGTGCAGTTAATTTCTCGTTTGTCTATGTAGAATATGACTAAGCCTTGATCACTATACCGATGCTATACGAATGTCCTTATTGCATCTATGCACGTCAAAAATAAAGAATTTAAATAAATAAAGAGAAAAGCATAATACTCACCTCTATGTCTTTAATAAAATCCTGACTTTACATGATGACATAAAATCTAGGCATTATGGGGGGCATAGCCTGACTGTGAAGCTGTACAGTCGCACATGCTATGAGCTCCACGGTTTTTACGTCCAAGATGCATTATCTTGCACTTATCCACATTAAATGTCAGTTGCCACAATTCTGACCATTTTTCTAGTTTACCTAAATCATTTGCCATTTGGCTTATCCCTCCTGGAACATCAACCCTGTTACATTGTAACGGCACCCCCAGGCATAAAAGGGTTAAACCGCCGTTTAGAAGATCTTCCCTTTCCAGAGATACAGGCACAGCTACTGCAGAACACCAAACTCCCAAACCGCATATAAGGGAATGCTCTAAACTCCCGATCTGCATACAAAAATAGCACTCCAAACTCCCAAACTGGAACCTCACGAATAGCTGCTAGCAGATGAATAGGAAAAGCACCCAAGCGTCTTACACTCCTATCAATCAGTCTCTATCAGCATATAGTAAATCCCACCACCAAGAACGAAACAGAGCTCCGTCTTGCGGGTCAAGCAGTGGTCTGTTTAATGAGGGCTACCTGACCAGTATTTATGCAGGTGTCCCACCTGGTGGACACTCCCCTAGGGGACCAGATGGAAGACTGTGACAAAGACATTGTAGCAACCAATCACAGGGTACACACTTAGCCATTCCCCTTTTCTTACCCAGAACCCTCTGCTCTGCTCAGGGAGATAATTGTGAAGTAATTCAATTATGTCCCAGGACAGAGCCTAAACGCCATTTTAGATGACAATAATAAAAAGACATAAAAATACATAACTGTTATATTTTACAACATTTTACAGGCATTCAACATGTCCCCAGATAGCTAGGATCTGAGCGCACCAAAGTACCGAATAGCGCTCAGATCCTATGCACACAGTCCAATCGCCGTGGAGACAAAGTCAGTTTTCACACGAATGAGCTCCACGGGATTCCTATCTGGGGTATGGTGTATTCAGGTACAAACTACCGAATATAGGGCCGTTTGTGCACTTGTACCGAACAAGAAGGGAGGTTGGCGGCTTCAGCGGTGTTCGCACCAAAATGTATCCGGTTTCAGTTCCATGAGTTGGGCGTCGAACACCGCTGTGCGTTCGCGTGTTTAAAATGGCCGCAACCTCGTGTTTGGTATACGAATGGCGGCCACCCAGCATTCATCAATTAAGCTGCGGTTAACCGCAGCTTCTGGGAGGTTAATTGCCGACACACTCCAGCTCCCAGGTGGTCCAGTCATTCGTGCGTTAGTTTGGTAGATTGAATTTACCGACCGCCGGGCAGAAAGGCACGAATAAGCCTTTTCTGCAGGGGAAAAGAAGTCTTTTAACATGGGGCCATAATCCAAAGGCAACAGACGAGCAACCAGGCTTCTCCAATGCAATGTGGCGAGATTGGTCTTGTCACATACATATCTTAGTATCATCATCAAAAAGACATACCTTACCATCAAGACCTTCTGCAATATCACTAATAAAAATATTAAAGAGAATGGGTCCAAGTACAAATCCCTGAGGTACCCAACTGGTGACAAGCCCATGCTTCGAATATACCCTCTGTTGCCTGTCACTCAGCCACTGCCTTACCCATTCAACAATATTGGAATCCAAACTTAAAGATTGCAGTTTATTGATAAGCCTTCTATGTGCAACAGTGTCAAAAGCCTTACTGAAATCTAGGTAAGCAATGTCTACTGCACCACCCTGATCTATTATTTTAGTTACCCAATCAAAAAAATCAATAAGATTAGTTTGGCATGATCTCCCTGAAGTAAACCCATGTTGTTCTCTACCACCTCTGCTGGAAGACCATCCCATGCTTCTTCTGTTGTTCCAGCTGCCCTCTTTCTACAATAAAGTTATCTTTATATAAAACTGGTATACCTTAAAAAAACCTTTTTTGTTGCATTTTACATCCTGTTTAATATTTCAGGAGAGCTGCATCACGTTTCCTGTTTCCATGGTTTCTGGAGGTTTATGTATTGCCGTCTGTTTGTTTGTTTGTTGTATATTTTCAGCGTGTCTGTTGATATCCCGTGTGTGTATATATATATATATTTGTAGTCTGGGCAATCAAGCCATAATGAAAGTAACCTATCATATTATAACCAACCATTAAACATATTTAAATTGAATCGTATAAATTAATATAAAAGCGCTAACAAAAATAAGCGCAAAAAAAAAAAAATACAATAAAAAAATGTGGGGGAGGAAACAAAAATGTGCAAAAAATTCCTCACCACCTAAAGATAACAATATCCCTAATACTTAGGGTTAAATTATGAATAAGCTGCTGCACACCTGTGTGTACCCAATCCCCACACAAATAAAATAGACAGTATACTTATGCAGTTCCAGAGTCTCAGAAAGATCTTGAGATTGCTTCAACTCAGATATATATAAAAATAGAAAACCTATAATAGTGAAGCACAGCAACAATTAAATACATTTATTTTCCACACTAGACATAAAACACTCCTATCCACATCAAAGGGTCAGAGTCGTGGACATTACAATAATAACAGAAAAAATAGCCTCTTACAAGATTAAAAAAGTGAGTATAGGCAGACTCACAAACACTTAGTGGTGCCTCTGCACGGGCTTGATAAACACATCCTCCACGGATAGATAGTCTCACTGTGAACTCCAACCACCAGTAATTTATAGCATCGGCTTGGAGTCTTCCAGGTACTTTAGTAGCTCCGCCCACTTTGAGTCAACATGTAACCTGCTTGGTTATGTCACTGCGTCGTCTACGCGTTTCGCCGTAAAGCTTCCTCAGGACGTCAGACAGTGATACTTCCATCCCTTGCAAGTCCACTATTTGAGGCAATCCTCTTACACTCTATTGGATGAGTGCAGGCAACCTCATTTGCCTAAGTGCTGCTAAACATGGAAGTCCAGTGAGCGGTCACTAAATAAATATTCAACCTACAGTCCCAGATATAAGTTACATTAACACAATAAAAAAATACCATTTATCAAATACTGTTATAACTATTGTAACAAGCTTTTCTTTCACATAATACATCATTATACTTCTATTTAAAAACACATAGAAAATACCCTATTTATTTAGGGAGAAAAGAAAAAAGATATAATTAATATTTCATCCTCATAATAAAGGTCTCAGTGCACCCACATCAATATCACCTTCTGTTATGCTACAAGGGGTTTTAGAATTGGAGCTCAACTGCAGCTTGTAGAACTCGTTAATTACAATAGAAAGAAAGCGGAGAATTATTAAGGATACTGTAGCTTTAAAGCAAGGTGGTGGATGCAGGCAGTTAGCGAAGAAAGCGAAGTCTTAATTAATGCAATAATATTTTAGTAACTGAGAATTATAGCATGCAAGTAACAATGCATTGGGAAGTAACTGAAGATTATAGCAAGCAAGAAACAGTTCATTAGTAAGTAAGTCTTCAGAGATCAGAGTAATTAGTATACTTAAGATTGATGGGAGTTGTCCTCCATGGGAATGTATAGCTTGAATCCAAGGGATGAATGATATACACAGTCCGGTTTTCAGGAGACTCCAATACAGAGGTACAGAGAAGGCAAAATCCTTTATAATAGTCAAAGGTTTGGTAACTTTGTGAACGAAGAGCTTGGCCGGCGTTTGAATGCGGAAGTAGGTCCGAGAATCACCAAGCGGTTTGAATCTGGCACTGTCCTCTCTATATAGCGTAAGAGAGCCGCGTCAGAAAGGGGGTGGGCCGGCTCCGCATACCGGAAACGCCAGAACGGAGCCGGAACGGATACGGCCTGACAGGACCTCCCCACCTAAGGAGCACAGTCAGGGTGCTATTACCTTGGTTTATCAGGGTAACATTTGTGAAAGGCAGAGATCAACTTTTTTGCATGAACATCAGAGGAGTCTTCCCACGTGTTATCTTCAGTCCTATAACCCTTCCATTTGATAAGATATAGTAAGTTACCTCTATGAAGTCTTGAGTCAAGAATTTTTTCTATTTCATATTCCATTTCACCTTGAACTATGATGGAGTCAGGCTTTGACAGTTGTTCTCTATGGAAGGGATCAGGGAGAAAAGGCTTTAGAAGGGAAACATGAAAAACAGGATGAAGCTTAAGTGAAGGACGGAGTTTCAACTTCATAGCGCTTTCATTAATAATGGATTCAATTTGAAAAGGACCAAGGAAGAGAGGACTCAGTTTCTTTGAAGGACGGGTTGTAGAAATATTCTTGGAAGATAGCCAAACAGTATCACCAACTTTATATTTAGGAGGAGCTCTCCTTTTAATATCATAATTCTTTTTATGCAAGACCATAGAACTTTCAAGGTTTTTCTTCAATTGATTAAACAATGAGGACATTTCCTTGTTTTGAATAGAAACCATCGGGTTAGAAGTTGCCTTGGGATCATCGGGAAACAGAGAGGGATGGAATCCATAATTTGAAAAGAATGGAGTCATTTTGCTGCTTGAGTGTATGGAATTATTATAGGCAAATTCAGCCATAGGTAACCAATTAATCCAATCATCTTGTAAATACGTGCAATAACAACAAAGGTATTGTTCCAGACATTGATTGACTCGTTCTGTTTGGCCATTGGTTTGAGGATGGTATGCAGAAGAGAGTTTACGTTGGATTTGAATTGAGGAACACATTTCCTTCCAGAATCGTGAAGTGAATTGGGTACCTCTGTCTGAGATTATTTCTTCAGGAAATCCATGTCATTTGATTATATTGTCTATGAAGACTTTGGAAAGTTCAGAGGACGAGGGTAATTTCTTTAAGGGAATAAAATGAGACATCTTCGTGAAACGGTCTACAACGACAAGTATGGTGGTGTATTTCTGTGAAGGAGGGAGTTCCACCATAAAATCCATAGAAATAGATTGCCAAGGTCTCACAGGGACTGGTAATCCCATCAATAATCCGTAAGGAAGGTGATGTTCTGCTTTTGATCTTTGACAAACTGGACAAGACTTAACATAAATGTCAATGGTTTTATCTTGACGAGGCCACCAATATTGTCTAGTTGAGAGTTCAATTGTCTTTTTAATCCCGGGATGTCCAGCAAGTGGAGAGTCATGAATTAAATTTTAGAAGTTTGTTCCGTAGTTTTGGAGGAATATAAATCCTATTTTTGAAATAAAAGATTCCATCTTTTTTGAATAATTTAGGTGTGGAGGGTAATTCAAGTTCCTTGAGAGATAATTGTTTCAGTTCATCCAATATGGTAGTTGTAAATCCAATAATTTTATTGTTTGACAATATTGAGAAGGCTTTCTCTTCTGAAGAAGGATTACGAGGAATTCTGGAAAGAGCATCAGCTTTTTTGTTACGAGATCCAGGTCTATAGACTATTTGAAACTTGAACCGATCAAAAAAAAGATTCCATCTTATTTGTCTGGAGGATAAAGTTTTGTTGGAATGGAGGTATTCAAGATTCCTGTGATCTGTATAAACAATGATAGGAATTTAATTTCCCTCTAGAAGGTGACGCCAATTCTCAAAAGCTACTTTTATGCCTAATAATTCTTTTTCTCCAATAGGATAGTTCTTCTCGGCTGAGGTTAAGGATCTTGAAAGCGACAGGATGGAAAGGATCTTGAGGAGTCTTTTGTTGAGAGATAACTGCTCCAATAGCATTTTCAGATGCGTCTACTTCTAGAACATAGGGATATGAAGGATTTGGAAGGTGTAATACAGGAGCAGTTGTAAATCTATGTTTTAATTCATCAAAAGCTTCTTAAGCCTGGTTATTCCAACTAAAGGGATGTTTGTTTCCAGCAAGGATATGGAGAGGATGTGCTATTCTTGATAAACTTCCTATAAAAATTAGCAAAACCCAGAAATTTCTGTACATCTTTGGTAGATGAAGGAATTGGCCAATTAAGAATGCAGTTTATTTTTTAATCATCCATACTTATTGAATGAGGCGAAACAACATAGCCAAGAAAATTGAGATCTTTAACTTCGAATAAACATTTTTCTGGTTTAGCATATAGTTTGTGAATTCTTAATCGGGATAACACCCAGCGTACATGTTTCCTAAGATCTTTAAGGTTATCAGAATAAATTAATATATCATCGAGATAAATAATGACACAAGTGTCTAAGAGGTCTCTGAAAATCTCATTAATGAAGTGTTGGAAAGTAGCAGGAGCATTACAGAGTCTGAATGGCATGACCAAATATTCAAAGAGGCCATATCTGGCACGGAAAGCCGTTTTCCATTCATCATCTTCCTTTATCCTAATTAGGTTGTAAGCCCCTCTGAGATCAAGTTTGGTGAAGATAGTTGCTGTCCTTAATCTTTCAATAAGTTCAGGAATCAAAGGTAGAGGGTAACGGTTTTTAACTGTTATTTTATTTAATGCACGGTAGTCAATTATGGGACGTATAGTTTGATCTTTATTCCTTACGAAGAAGATCCCGGAAGCAGCAGGAGAAGTAGAAGGACGTATGAATCCTTTACGGAGGTTTTCTTCAAGTTACTCCTTAAGGCTTTCTAATTCTTTCTCAGAAAGAGGGTATATGTGACCATAGGGGATGGGAGCACCAGAAATTAGGTCAATAGGACAATCATAAATCCTATGAGGAGGAAGAGATTCAGCTTCTTTTTTACTAAACACATCAGAGAAATACGAATATTGTTCCGGGATTAAAGTTTCTTGACTTAATTGAAGTATAGGAATCTGTGGGAGACAATTGTCCTTACAATAATCTGAGTCTAAGGAGAGAGAGAAAGGAGCCCAACGGATGAAGGGATTATGAGTTTGTAACCAGTTGATGCCTAAAATGATTGGAAAAAGGGGGGATTTTATAATATCGAAAAGGAGAAATTCTGAATGGTTATTATTGATAGTGGTCAAAATAGGAATAGTTTAATTTTTTATGGGACCAGAGGGGATTAAAGAACCATCAATAACTCTGATGGAGACAAAAGATGCTTTTTGCACACAAGGAATTTTATTGTTTTCAACAAACTAAGAATCTATGAATATCCCGTAGCTCCAGAATCAATAATGGCCTCAGTCTTGATTCTTTCTTTGTCCCACTGTAAAATTAGAGATACAGCAAACTGATGAGATGAGGAAGAGGGAAGGGCTTTCAGTATTGAGGTATTAATTCTAGCCTTACCTCCCTTAGAGCGTTTTAGAAGAGGACATTCTTGTAAAAGGTGTTCATTAGAGGCACAATACATGCAGAGATTTAATTATCTCCTTCTTGTTTTTTCTTGAGGAGATAGAGGTCCCCTAATAAACCCAACTTCCATAGGTTCAATTAGTTGCAAGGGTTTATTAGGAATTCGCAAGGGAGGACTGGGTTTTTTCCAAAGTGAATTAGTGAGAGCCTTTTCAGCTTTACGTTCTCTGATTCTTCTATCTATACTGATAGAGAGTTGAATTAATGTATCAAGCGTTGGGGGGAGAGTGGTTCTAGATAATTCATCTTTAACTGTTTCAGATAGTCCTAGACGGAACTGATTACGCAGAGCTATATCATTCCATTGGGTTTCCGAAGCCCATCTTTTGAACTCAGCTATATAATCCTCCACAGGACGATTTCTTTGTTGTAAAGATCTAATAATAAGGTCAGCAGTAGCTTGTTTATTTGGGTCCTCATAGAGAAATGACATTGCCTCAATTAAATCATCTAATGAATCCAGTATGGGATCCTCATTTTCCAGAAAGGAGTGTGCCCAGGACATAGGTTCTCCCCTAAGGTAGGATATTATTGAACAGACTTTAATCCTGTCAGTGGGGTGTGACCTGGGTTTAAGCGTAAACAATAATTTACAAGAATTCAGAAATTCTCTATATTTGGAGCGATCTCCATAAAACTTTTCAGGGTTGCAGACAGCAGGGTCACTTGAAGAATGAGTAACCTTATTTTGCATTCCTCTAATATAAGAAAGAAGTCTCTCATTAGCAGTTTGTAAATCATGCATGCCTTGAGTGAGCATGTCAACTCTATGAGTTAAAGAGGTAATTTGGGAATTCACATCTGCTGGTTCCATGTTAAGGCTTGGTGATTCTGTTATGCTACAAGGGGTTTTAGAATTGGAACTCAACTGCAGCTTGTAGAACTCGTTAATTACAATAGCAAGAAAGCGGAGAATTATTAAGGATACTGTAGCTTTAAAGCAAGGTGGTGGATGCCGCAGTTAGTGAAGAAAGCGAAGTCTTAATGAATGCAATAATATTTTAGTAACTGAGGATTATAGCATGCAAGTAACAATGCATTAGGAAGTAACTGCAGGTTATAGCAAGCAAGAAACAGTTCATTAGTAAGTAAGTCTTCAGAGATCAGAGTAATTAGTATACTTAAGATTGATGGGAGTTGTCCTCCATGGGAATGTATAGCTTGAATCCAAGGGATGAATGATATACACAGTCCGGTTTTCAGGAGACTCCAATACAATCCGTGGTCAGAGGTACAGAGAAGGCAAAATCCTTTATAATAGTCAAAGGTTTGGTAACTTTGTGAACGAAGAGCTTAGCCGGTGTTTGAATGCGGAAGTAGGTCGGAGAATCACCAAGCGGTTTGAATCTGGCGCGGTCCTCTCTATATAGCGTAAGAGAGCCGCGTCAGAAAGGGGGCGGGGCCGGCTCCGTATACCGGAAACGCCAGAATGGAGCCCGGAACAGATACGGCCTGACACCTTCCCAGCTACATATCCATATAGTGCATTTTCCATTGGTAAAGTTCATTCTCGGATAAAGTGCTCTAATTTAAAGTGCAAAAAGGAACATAAACTCTAAAGTGCTTAGTAATGTTCTTTTGACAGAGTGCAAGCAGATTATGTAGTAATACTCACTTTTAAAACCATACCAATAAAAAAGCTTATTAAAATCTAAAATACCCCAAAATCCTGATAAAAAAGGAGTAATTCATAAAAATGACTCATAAAAAATGACACAATTCAAAATCGTTATTAAGGCCAAATCTATCTCATTTCCATTTGGCCCAGTTTCCTAGTGCGATCTTCACCTCTCCAATTATAAAGTGCTTTTTGAATGCCCAAAAATAATAAACCAGAGGGGTCACTATTGTGGTGTTCTTTAAAATGCAAGGAAACCCGATCTAATGGAATGACACCCTTATTGCTTGCACTCTGTCAAAAGAACATTACTAAGCACTTTAATCCTTAAGGAAATATTCCGTCATGATTCCATGTTATTCCAGAAGTTGTGTCCTTAAGGGATTAAATTAGAGCACTTTATCCGAGAATGCACTTTACCAAGGGAAAATGCACTATACGGATATGTAGCTGGGAAGGTGATATTGATGTGGGTGCACTGAGACCTTTATTATGAGGATGAAATATTAATTATATCTTTTTTCTTTTCTCCCTAAATAAATAGGGTATTTTCTATGTGTTTTTAAATATAAGTATAATGATGTATTATGTGAAAGAAAAGCTTGTTACAATAGTTATAACAGTATTTGATAAATGGTATTTTTTTATTGTGTTAATGTAACTTATATCTGGGACTGTAGGTTGAATATTTATTTAGTGACCGCTCACTGGACTTCCATGTTTAGCAGCACTTATGCAAATGAGGTTGCCTGCACTCATCCAATAGAGTGTAAGAGGATTGCCTCAAAGGGATGGAAGTATCACTGTCTGACGTCCTGAAGAAGCTTTACAGCGAAACGCGTAGATGACGTAACCACGCAGGTTACGTGTTGACGCAAAGTGGGCGGAAGACTCCAAGCCGATGCTCTAAATTACTGGTTTACAGTGAGACTATCTATCCGTGGAGGATGTGTGGAAGCCGGCTGCTGTGTTGATTGAGGCACCACTAAGCGTTTGTGAGTAGCAGCTGGGACTGTAATGTCCACAACTCTGACCCTATGATGTGGATTTTCTAGTGTGGAAAATAAATGTATTTAATATTTAAATTGACACCAGTCGGTTGTGGTGTGCCGGAACCAACAAAGCAGTAGGCCTGTAATAAAAGTGGGCAAAAAAAAAAAATATCATGTAACAAAACATTGTTTATTTGGACAAATCACGAACAGCTTGCCTTAACTCTTTAACTGGGTTTGGAATGTAAAGAGTATATTCAGAGGATTTCCAACGTTCCATAGCCTTGATGATATGAGTGGGAATGTGGTTGGGAATAGGGTTCTAAGTACACAGAATTGCCCTATCACCCTGAAAGTCAGTTTACTCTATTATTACGGCGTGTAAAACTGTCACAGCTCTGGTGTGTTTAACATCGGACAGTGCGAGCTGATAACCTGCAGGACTGGAAGAAATGCCTTGTGTTTATTACAAACTGTGACTGTGTGATGGTCTTGCTGTGTCTCTATAAGCTGGATGCTAGAATTCCAACACCTACCTCGCACATCCTGAAATGTGATGAGTGCAGCATCTTCCTCTGCAAGCAGCATGACCTCCTGCACCTCTCCACCTCCGTGTTTTGGGCTCTCGAAGTACAGAATGATGTGATCCTCGGATGTTTTGGGGGGCAAACCCTCCGCCCTGATACTCTTTGTTTCTTCCAGTGGGTTTGCTGACAGTTTCATCTGATTCACCCTCAGATTACTGGAGAATCTCTCAACAAACCCAGCGATATCTGGTAACAAAAATGAATATTGATTATTTCTGATTTGGCGGCTAACTCCCACCAATATCGGACAGGCCAGGACATAGTGGTTTCAGTGCTACGCTCAGATTGATGGATCCTGTGTTACACCGTGTCAGTCACATCGTACAGAACAGGATGTGAAATCAGACATGACACAATATATACACTGCCCTCTGTCTCTCACCCATGTGACACGTGAAGCTGACCACGGCAGCGTGGATCTCAGGGACCATCTCCACGTGGAAATCTCGTCCCTCTTCGCTCTCGGTGATGTTCTCCAGCAGGAGTTTTAATATGTCCAGAGAGCAGGAATGGTGAACGTTCCCGATAACCGTCACGGAGAATGGAAAGTCTTGGTCTTCGTTATCCTCTGCACTGCGCGCCCCACGGGCGGTTGTATCTATATCACAGAGGAAAAATAATCATAAAAATACTAAACATTTACTTCTTTAGCCCCTTATAGCGACACTCCAGACACCTAAAGCAGTTTATCTTGCTAAAGTGCTTTATGTGTGAAGAGTGTGTCCTCTTTATTTCATTTTACAGCAATTGTCACTTTTAAAAATGAATCTTGGTACACTCCACTAGTGGTGGTTGGAGTGTCCCATTAACCTTTGTTTACACTCTCCCTGCCTGTCAATCAGATAACTGGTCATGTTACTTCCTGGTTTGGTTCGCTCAGTGAAGATAAACTCAAGAGGCAGCAATTGCTCAGAGCACCCGCCTTGCAAAGACTTCTCATTGAGCTGCATTGGGAAGTCTGTGATTGGACAGACAGAAAGTCTGGGAGGGGTTAGAAGGGGAGGACTTGTAAAGGCTGCAGACAAGAGATCTGCAGCTTTTACAAACTGTTTTTAAATATATATCTAGTGAAAAAAAGGAATAATTAAATACATTAATGGTTTCATTTGGGGTATATCTACTAAAGTGATTTTTATGTATTTTGTATTTGGGTAATGGAGTGTCCCTTTAAGAACCAAGGTGATTTTCCACTGCAATTTTGTCCTTTGTGCTTTGGGTTGTAGAGCCATAAATCCCACTTCATGTAATATAACACGTTATATATTGGCTTTATAGGACAAATAGCTATTTCTTATCTGTTTATATACATGACTCATTATTTAGTATGAATAAAACTAAAATAAAAAATGGGGAAAAAAACATATTTATATGACAACGTTGTTTATATTAATTTGTACACAACTCGTGCAGCAAAAGGAAAATAGATCGAAACAGATTAAATTGTTTGTTCTGATTTTTGAAATACTTCCTATGCCTAGCATTTTATTAATAGGACACAAACACTGCAGAATGTTTACTAACGGGGATATTCCCCAAACACTAAAGTTTTTTGTCTGAATGGACAATGTCCTGATTGCAACTGGATTGGCAAGTCTCATATTTACAAAAGAAACATCTGGTCAAAATTCTGACATTTGAACCAAACCCGCACCACCCGGCTGAACGATTCGATGTCTGGTTTAAAATCAGCGCTTTTCTTAGACGTTATCTGAATTATTTACAAGAATATTAAAAGACAATTTGGAGTGAATGCATCCAGCAGGACAGTCACAATTTATCGCTCATTGTAAATATTAGAACCATTTGCTCACTTGCTAGACAGCCATCACTATAAAAAGCAATAAAATTAAATCTTTCGGGGGTCAATATGACCCCTGTGTAAATATAGGGAGGGTTAACATCTCCTGCACATCCCATTCTCCTATGTGTGTGGTCATATCTACTAAATGGCGCACAGCCAGAAACAGACCTTCATTGCTGTAGCCGCTCCCCACCCCTCACTGTGCCCCTGCTCATGGGAATCAGGTGTGGGCTAGATTTTAATTATAGTAAAGAACAAAAGTTTGTTCTCCCCCCTGCTCCCACCCGTGGTCAGCCATAATAATACATGGAGCATTAACTGTCTGTGCGCCAAAATTGAAGAATTTGAGAACTTTGTCAACTCAACTATTTAGTTTCATTTTGAAATACAATTGCAATTTCAACACAAATCAATGTTTAGTGAATAAACCTCTAAATCCTACTTTTTAATTTTTTGATTTGGTAATATTAGAAAACCAGTTAATTTACATTGAAACGATGCGCTATATGTTATAATATATTAATAAGAATTAATATGAATATAGATGATAAATATATTCAAACTCCCACCAAAAAATAAATGCACCCCAAAACAAATAATATTGGGATGACCCAGTCTGTCAGACGTTTTGTGGTTAAAATTAATACTAGAGTAAAAATCACAGTTTAGCGAGTGCATCTTGTTTGCTGGTAGAATGGAAAAGACACTTTCTGTTTCTTAACTCTTTTCATTCAGTGAAAGAGAAGATCTGTGTCCATTCTTTAAAAGGACACTATAGTCACCAGAACAACTACAGCTTATTGCATTTGTTCTGGTGAGTAGAATCATTACCTTCAGGCTTTTTGCTGTAAACACTGTCTTATCAGAGAAAATGCAGTGTTTACATTACAGCCTAGTGATAACTTCACTGGCCACTCCTTAGATGGCTGTTAGAGATCCTTCCTGGGTCATGGCTGCCTAAAATGCATCCAAACATTCAGTATCTCCTCCCTCTGCATGCAGACACTGAACTTTCCTCATAGAGATTCATTGATTCAATGTATCTCTATGAGGAGATGCTGATTGGCCAGGGCTGTGTTTGGCTTGTGCTGGCTCGGCTCCTGAGCTGCCTGCTTGACAGTCTCAGCCAATGATATGTGAAAGCATTGTGATTGGCTCAGATAATCACTTCTGATGATGTCAGCCAAGCAGGCAGATCGGGCCAGAGGCAGCAGCTACAGACTTGAATACAAGTAAGATTTTACTATATTTTGAGGGGCAAGAGGGGACCAGGGGTGCTAAATGGTATTTTTTTTTAACACTATAGGGTCAGGAATACATGTTTGTGTTCCTGACCCTACAGTGTTCCTTTAAGCCAGGCTTCGCCAAACTCCGGCTCTCCAGATGTTGCTGAACTACAACTCCCATGATTCTATGAATGAAATAGATAGGCTGAGAATCATGGGAGTTGTAGTTCAGTAACATCTGGAGGGCCGGAGTTTGGGGAAGCCTGCTTTAAGCTAATTAAGTCATAAAACTTGGAATGTGGATAAACATTCAGCCATATACACTGCAAGTTACAAACATTCTCGGAGAGGGAGGTTAGAATAGCCCATATCTAAAAAAATATCATTTTAGTTTGATTATTTATATAGGACATTACTCCTCTTTAATAGTTTCGTTATATTAATAGACATAATCTATAAAAAAAAAAAATATTATTTCATTAATATATTAATGACATATAATTACTAATACACATATATCTGTAAGCTAAGACAATATAGTCATATTGTAACCAAAAATCCAATTTTAGTGAAATAACATAAAATGACTCTCGTAAGATATATAACAATCTTATAAGCAATTACTTATAATCTAAAGGTGTCTAATGTGTAAATATGGATATTTGAGGTGAATCTAAGGATAGACGTGGCAGAAGGCTAAATTACTGAGACGTTTAAAGGGATTAAAGGCTATCTCATTCCCTGGTGGTCCAGTGGCATGGGCTGTGCGGGGGGGGGGCAGGGCCGGCGCGTCCATAAGGCGGCACAGGCGGCCGCCTTAGGGCGCACCGGCCCGGGGGCGCAAATGTCCGGGTGGCCGGCAGGAGGGAAGCGCACCGCTCCCCTCTCCTGCCGGTCACTTTTTGTAGCGTGGCCGAGCGCCAACCTGCAGCAGTGCCGCGGACTGTGTGGAGGGGGCGGGGATATGAACGTCATATCCCTGCTCCCTCTGTAGCACACAGTGCGGCTGGTGAACAGCAGGGGCGGAGCTACCACCGGTCCCCTTTTTGTCAGCATGGGAGGAAGTCCTCCCAAGAAGACAAGAGCAGCAGAAGGCAGAGAGGAGGGGGGCTGGGCAGGACCAGCTCCTCCAACTCCCAACTACCTCAGGCAGCACTTTGGATCCCAGGTAAGCCCCCCTTCTGAACCTGTTGGTCAGTGTGTCTGTGTGTATCTATGTCTGTCAGTGTGTGTGTGTATCTATGTCTGTCAGTGTGTGTGTGTATATGTCTGTCAGTGTGTGTGTGTGTATGTATATGTCTCTGTCAGTGTGTCTGTGTGTATCTATGTCTGTCAGTGTGTGTGTATGTCTGTGTGTATGTGTGTGTGTGTGTATCTGTATGTCTGTCAGTGTGTGTGTGTGTATCTATGTCTGTCAGTGTGTGTGTGTATGTATATGTCTCTGTCCGTGTGTCTGTGTGTATCTAAATGTCTGTTAGTGTGTGTGTCTGTCTGTTAGTGTGTCTTTGTGTGTCTTCTTCCCTATCATTGTGTATGTGTGTCTGTATGTCACTGTGTGTTTATCTGTATGTCTGTCAGTGTTTGTGTGTATCTGTGTGTCTATCTGAATGTGTATCAGTTTGTGTATATGTATATCTGCATGTGTGTCAGTGTGTGTATCTTTGTGTATGTGTATCACAGTGTGTGCGTGTGTGGCAGTGTATGTGTATATGTGCATATATCTCAGCATTCAAACACCAACACTACACACAAATAAACACCTGCATGCAAACATCAACACTACATACAAACACACCCCTGCATTCAAATGTCAACACTACATACAAACACACCTCTGTATCGGACACCAAAATTATATATAAACACACACCTGCGTTCAAAAACCAACACTACACATAAATGCATGCTTGCATTCAAATGCAAACACTACATACAAACACACCGCTACAATCATACAAACATACTCCATACAAACACATGCTTACAGTCAAACACACAAATACTGCTCCATGCTAAATACAATCCTGCAAGCATGGGGAATCGGTAGAGCCCCAGCTTTCAAAGCATTGTTGAAGTTGCACGACAGATGGGGATCTATCTTTTAGCCATCCTGTGTACATACACAGACCGTCATACAGAGACATACAGTATGTATGTCTCTGTATGACTGTGTGAATGTATTCAAAAGGAATAAACGCAGGCAACACTCCAATAGTAAGGATGGTATATTTATTGATAGGTGAACCACCCCAAAGAAAGTGCGTCGTTTCGGCTCAGCAGAGCCTTATTGCATGAGCTGAAACATCACACTTTCTATGGGGTGGTTCACCTACCAATAAATATACCATCCTTACTATTGGAGTGTTGCCTGCGTTTATTCCTTTTGAAGACTTTACTGGTGGATCCAGCAATGTCTGCCTGACATGGAGCATCCACCTCTGTTGATGGCCGGAGCATTTACACGGTATCAGTGTGCAGGGTTCTTTGTTTGTCTGTGTATGTATGTCTCTGTATGCCTATCTCTGTTTCTTTATGTCTGTGTATGTATTTCTGTGAGTGCCTGTGTCTGTATGAATGTATGTCGGTGTTTGTACGACAATGTACCTGTATGTGTAGATTGTATGACTGTGTTTGTTTGTGTGCCTTTTATGACTGTGTGTCTGTATATCTTTGTGACTGTGTGCCTGAAAAATTATGTCTGTGTGCTTGTATGGTTGTGTGTCTGTATGTTTGTGTATTTGTGCATGTATGTATTTTTGCCTGTATCTATGTCTATGTGGGAGAAAAAGAGAGATAGATAGGGGCTGGCGGGGAAGTAAGAAATACATAAGAGGGGTTGTAGGAGACACACTAAAGGGGGGTGTAAGGCACAAAGGGGCCAAAGGGGTAAGACATTCAAGAGAGTGGATATGCAACACTAATGGGGGTAAGAAATTCAAAAGGGGGCTACGAGACACAGAGGTGAAGATGCATTGTTTATTTTTTGGGGGGGGGAGGGGGCGTCAAAATGCATCTTCGCCTGTGTAGTCAAAAATCCTAGCACCGGCCCTGGGGGGGGGGGGGCAGAGCAAGCTGTTACTTACCTGTGCAGCAGCTCCGTTCACCTCCGTTCAGCTCCCCCGTTCAGCTCCCAGTGTAAATCTTGCGGTCTGCGTGCCGCTGTGAGCTGAACAGGGGAGGTGAACGGAGCTGCTGCACAGGTAAGTAACAACTTGCTCTGGCCCCCAACAGGACCGCCGGGCTTGTAATGAGCCTGGCGGTCCTGGTCTGTATTATGACAATGTAAGTTGCCATAATACAGACACTGACTCGAGTATAAGCCGAGTGGGGCTTTTTCAGCACAAAAAATGTGCCAAAAAACTCGGCTTATACTCGAGTATATACGGTAAATTATATTGATTCACTGGTTAATTGCCAAGTTTAGCATATCAAGTTATTAACTATTATATATTCGATAATAGGCATTGTGGTGGAACCAACCTCGCCACTATGCACTGGAGAAGCCTGGTTGCTCACCTGCTCCCTTTAGACTATGGCCCGGCAGTTAAAACCTTTTATTTTCCCTGCAGAAAGGCATATTCGTGCCTTTCTGCCGGGGTGTTCGGTAGATTCAATCGACCGAACAAAGTACCGATCGATGGACCACCTGGGAACTGAAGTGTGCCGTCAATTGACCGCCCAGAAGCTGCGGTTAACCGCAGCTTAATTGACGAACGCTGGGTGGCCTTTGTTCGTTTGCCGAACACGTGGCAGCGGCCATTTTACCTCCCAAACGGACAGCGGTTTTCAGCGCCCAAACTATGGAACTGAAAACGGACACTTATTTGCGCGAACACCGCTGAGCCGCCAGCCTCTTTACCTCCGCATTCGGTAGTGGAATCGAATGACCGTTCATTCGGTAGTTTAACCGGATGAACAGCATCACCCCAGATAGCTATGCCATGGAGCCTATTAGTGTAATGAAAGACTATGGGAAAGACTTTGGCTCCATGGCGATTGAACTGTATGTATTGTAACAGAGTGTTGGGGATGGTGGTCAGGGGTGTATATCTGGCACCCAGACTTTTGCACAGCCACTATCCTGACATGTGGGTAAGCACATGCAGCCCCAGGGAAAGTTAAGTTTAAATGTAGGTTTTTTCCTCTGTTGTTATTTGGGGCCCTGGGGTGGAGTATTCGGAAGAGCAGGGTGGGCCACTGTCAGAGTGGTTGTGCAGGAGTCCAGCCCAGGTTTTCCATAGAGTTCTAGCTCACTGCCTAACGAGGTCATTAGCCTCACCTGTAGGGGCTGTGAGCAGCTATATAACTGCAGTTAAAGCAGGGTGAAGTGAGGGAAGTGTTTTGGAGGAGAAAGAAGATTTGCTGTTTATTGTATCCTGTTACTTCACAACAACAGAAAATAAACAGGCCAGAGGCCTTTTTGAAACTGGACTTTGTCTTGACCTGGTTTTCTTACCCTAGAGGGCTGTGCGGTTGCCAAAAGATCCTGGACAAACACACACAGGAAAGTAAGTTTGTCACAGTATGTGAACTGAGCGCCATCCGGTAATAATGTGCGCTCAGATCTAAGCTATCTGGGGATATGTAGAATGTCTTTGTTTTATGGAATAAATGTAACTGTATGTAATCTTATGTCTTTTATTGTCCTTTGTCTGCCATGTGGTTAATGGAGTTTTGCCTCTGTCCTTGGAGATAATTGGATTACTTCCCAATTATCTCCAGGACAGAGGGGAGGGATTGTAATGCATTGTGGGATTGTTGGAAATGTGTATGTCTGTGATTGGTCCTTGTACCCTTTGTGTCCCAGTTTCCTATCTGGTCCCCTAGGGGAGTGTCCACCAGGTGGGAGACCTGCATAAAAGTCGGGCAGTTAGCCCCAGTAAACCCAGTTCTGCTTGACCGTCAAACGAAGTGTCATCTCGTTCTTTGGGGTAATTGGATTGTATGCTGTTACAGTGCGACTGCCAGGAGTGTAAACTGTTCGTATGGTTTTTCCTGTTCGGCTGTTTACAGCATTCATGTGTTTTGTGTTCGGGAGTTTGGAGCATTCCCCTGGTTCCAATTCAGGAGATTGATGATTGCAGTAGCTGCCTGTACACCTGAAAAGGGGAATATCGTCTAAACGGTTTTTAACTTCTTGTGTGCAAAACGGTCCGTTACAGGCATATCCTAATAATTACCTGTACGGAACAACCAACAGGAATTATTCAAAGGTTTACAGGTCATAGAATTGTAATACTAAATTACTTTAATTGGGTAAGATAGAAATCATACCTAAAGGGATACATTTTAGTTTTGTTGCCAGTTACCCAGGGAGATGCAATTAATTGTGATATCCAGTTATTTAAATTCTGATTTAAAACTCTGTAGTAATAGACAATTTAAACTAAAAATATAACTTGCAGATACTTGGAAATGAGTAAGGCAGTATGCAAATGGCTGCTTAATAAAATCACTAAAAATCGCTAGAACAGACACGTCCACAATACAGTCCAAAAGGAACGTATAGCTTGGAGGAAAGACGAGACGGGGGGATATGATAGAAACATTTAAATACATAAAGGGAATCAACACAGTAAAGGAGGAGACTATATTTAAAAGAAGAAAAACTACCACAACAAGAGGACATAGTCTTAAATTAGAGGGACAAAGGTTTAAAAATAATATCAGGAAGTATTACTTTACTGAGAGGGTAGTGGATGCATGGAATAGCTTTCCAGCTGAAGTGATAGAGGTTAACACAGTAAAGGAGTTTAAAGGACCACTATAGTGCCAGGAAAACATACTCGTTTTCCTGGCACTATAGTGCCCTGAGGGTGCCCCCACCCTCAGGGTCCCCCTCCCGCCCGGCTCTGGAAGGGGGAAAGGGGTTTAAACTTACCTTTTTCCAGCAGCTGGGGAGAGCTCTCCTCCTTCTCTCCTCCTCCTGCCGGCTGAATGCACGCGGCAAGAGCTGCGCGCATTCAGCCGTCGCATAGGAAAGCATTTACAATGCTTTCCTATGGACGCGTGCTCTCACTGTGAAAATCACAGTGAGAAGCACGCAAGCGCCTCTAGTGGCTGTCAATGAGACAGCCACTAGAGGATTAGGGGGAAGGCTTAACCCATTCATAATTATAGCAGTTTCTCTGAAACTGCTATAATATAAAAAAATGGGTTAACCCTAGAGGACCTGGCACCCAGACCACTTCATTAAGCTGAAGTGGTCTGGGTGCCTAGAGTGGTCCTTTAAGCATGCGTGGGATAGGCATAAGGCTATCCTAACTATAAGATAAGGCCAGGGACTAATGAAAGTATTTAGAAAATTGGGCAGACTAGATGGGCTGAATGGTTCTTATCTGCCGTCACATTCTATGTTTCTATGAATTAGTACTTCAATTCGTAGATTCTAAATCTCTGTATCTGTAATTCCATCAGCTTTATGAGTCTTTGTACTGTATCGTAAATATAGATTACTCTGCTTGTGTAAGCAATACAGGGTTTTAAGATGTTAATGTGGTTAATATACTATCGTATAAGAAAGATGATTGAATATATAGGTGGGCGTATTAGCACAAGGAGCTAATAGCCTCAATGACACAATGTAAGGTTTATTCAGAAATATTAAAAACCAGTTCCAAATGAGAAAAAGTAAAAAAAAATATAACGATCAGAATATAAAATAAGTATCTAGTTCAATTAGTCGGTATTCTAGCAGCCGGTGAGGACAGCGTGCGTGTTCCTCTGTCTCACTTCAGACCTCACATTGAGAGGTGAGCTCCAGTGTTTCAAGAGTGACATCAATACCGGGTTAGGATCGTAGGTGGTTGTCAGTTCTCGCTGTGCAATCTCTCCTCAATGGATTTTCTCCTTGGACTCCGCCTTATGCGTTTCGTAGGGTGCTGCCCTTCATCAGAGGCATATGGTTTACACAGTCTATGGCTGCATTTATATATCATTTCACAAGTGTCAGGATCACAATGACAGGGATCCAACACGCAGAATGCAAACAGGAATAGGTACGTATACCGCACCTTAGGATGGCCGGACTAACGTATAGATAAGACAAAGAATGGTCAGAGACAAGTCGAGGTCGAAGGAACAAGAGGACAGGTAAGCGAGAGTCAAGCCGAGTATAAGGGTAAGAGAAGGTAGCAGAGTCGATAATAGAGAGCCGAATCAAAAACCAAATAATCAAAAGAAATAAGAGCACTGAGTGACCAGACTAGCTAGAACCACGATAGGGCAATGAGTCTCTTTTATACCTTGGTTCCTTAATTGGTGACCACGCCCCTAAAATGTCCTGATTTGCGGTTTCTGGCGGTTCGTGACGTCGGCTATTGAGCGCCGCGTCATAAAAGGAGGCGGAGCATCGCGTCCGGAAAGGCCGAAACGATCGGGTGTACAAGCCCCCTTCTGAGGAACCACGTCCAGATGTCTGACCTCCTCTGAGGTAGATACCACAGGTACCATGACAACAAGTCACTAATTATGTTCAAGATAAAAATGATAGAATATAAATAGGAAAATATATAAACAATAAAAATAAAAATGGTGAATGGAATAAAATCAAAACAGAACTATACGTATGGCTTCTTGGTTTTCTATGGGAGAGTGTGTTAATGTTTGTGACGGTAGTAACTGGTACCACCGTCTAGCATTCCTTTTCCCAATAGCAGAGTATCGCCTAGAATCCACGCGAATAAATATCGCTGGTATCGCCAAATAATCCACACATGAGCCAAAGCTTAATGCTGGAACAAGACGGATTTACTGAAAGCAACAGGCATTCAATTTATACAGTACAAGCTCCTCCTCTGGGCCAGGCTTGATAATGGAGTTTCAGCAACATACTAAACTCAATTATCTGCTGGCCAGAAACATTAACAATTTTCAACATTTTTGGAAATTTACTTTCTACATGACATATGAATATAAAAACACATGCCTGGGTAGCTGAGGATACTGGTAGTAACATATCTAAATTGCACGAAAATCCGTTCGGTAGTTTCCGTGTCGCATCGTGTGGAAGTTTGACCGGCTCGCCATGCGGTTGTATCCGATTCAGAGTTCCATGAAATTGGTAGCAAAAGCGGGTCTCCGTTCATGCAGAATTACACGAAACCCACCATAGTTATACTGCATCTGGTTACATGAGAATGCTCCCCTCGTTCGGTTGATTGGAACTCCCGAACGCCGGTCTGATACTGCGAATGGGAATAGGTCAGACGAGACTTCCGTAAAGACTGGGTGTTCGTGTGATTGCCATGCCAAAAACAGTTCCAGGCAATCCACGAGTAAGTCCCGCTGGCTGCGTTCGGGAGATTTAAGATGGCCGCCATGCTTTGTTCTCGCCACGTGTTCGTATGCCGAATGGCGCCCACCTAGGAGCACTAGCTTACTTTGCTGTTTTCGTGGTTACTTGGTGTTCTAAGTTCTGATTGCTACCCAGGGTGGTCTCCGTTCGTTAGAACGAATACATTTCCCGAACACATAAAATAAACAAACTATTCAAAGTCACTTAAATAGCAGGGAGAGGAAATAACCGAATGGATACAGGTAAATCCTTTACAATGTTTTTCATTTTTCTTTTTGATTGATGGGTATTATATGTAGATATACTAGGTTTGATGAGATACATAAATGGGGATGTGTTTATAAGTAAAATAGGATATATAGATGGATTAGATTCGGAATCTAGATTAGTAATTGGACTCTTTCTAATAGTGATGGCAATCTTAGAATAATAATATCTTCACATGTATAATGGTTATATGGTGCATTGATCTCAGTATAATGTGTGGTAGCCTGAATTCTTATAAACAAATCCCCCTGAGGGTGGGGGGGGGGGGGACCTAGGGACTATACAGTGCTTCCTGGCACTATAGTGCTCCTTTAAGCTGTCAGAAGTCCGACCGGCCCATTCGTACGCGTCATTTTGTGACGCTTAGGCTTTTCCCACCCTTTTTGTTTTTATTTCAGATTTAATAGTGTGTTTCCTCTACTTCAATCCATTACCATGTATTATTAGTGCTATTACAGAGTTCTGCCAAACGAACACTGTACAATTCTGTGGCTGATCACCACATATTAAATTGATTTATTATTCAATCCACACAGGTGACCCCTGTATTTTTAATTTGTTTGAGCCTTACAATTGGGTGACCCCCTGTTTATATATCTCTAAACTCCCTAACCAGGGATATATTTTGTGGGTGACTCCCACTGCATCAATTTGACTGTTCAATCCACTTTATTACACCAATATTTGTGGGCGACAAACTAAACTGCTTTGCATGTAGAAATAGACAAACTTGTAAAAAAAACACACACATTCATCAGCAATATGTTTTTGGTCCACAAGAAGACAGACATTTTCTGTCCAGTCATCTGAGGGACCTGAACCAACACATCATGTATTACCACTTCAAGATGGAAGGCATCCATCTTCTATGTAACCTCCTCTGCAAGGGAGACTGGTTCTCCCAATTCGATCTCAAGGACGCATGCCTCACTGAAGTCGTTTAAAAACATTGTCCTTTTCTCTAATTCCATTGGCTACAAGACATTTGGCAGTGCAGCTGGCTCCCCTTCAGCCTTTGTTCTGCCCCTTGGGGTTTCATCAAGTTGACAAAACTAGTTATGGCTCTACTCCGCTTGCAAGGAATTCAGTCCATCATTTACTTGGACGAAATTCTAATCATGGCTCAAGATCGTCAGCCTCTGCGTCACCAAGCGGACATGACCTCCGCACTACTTCAAAATCTAGGATTTATCATACATTTTCAAAAATCCGCTCTAGAACCCCCACAAACAGTGCGATTTCTAGGATTTCAGACTCCATACAAGCTATCCTTCAACTACCTTCATTCAAGATAGCCTGTTCTGGATTTTGTCTTCATTTTATCCCTGGATATTTTTCTTTATATACTTTGCTGCTGGGATTTATGGGTTCTAAAAACCCTAATTGTGCCTATTGGAACTCTGAACAATTGTTCTTCAAACTTTTGAAGTGGTCGAAGTGGCCGCCATTCGATATTCGAACACGTGGCGGCGCCATCTTATTTAGTCGAATGTGTTCAGCTGTGTTTTGTCATCGAGTTCATGGAACTCAAATCGGACACGCAACAGCACGAACACCGCTGAACAGTTACCTTCAAGGGAACTTCGACTATTCGAACGAGAGTCAAACGGTGTTCAGTGAGTCAAAGCCCACGAACAAGGGACACACACTGACTATGTTTATTCACCATTATGTTGAGTAATTCGAATGGTACTTCGACTGTTGGAAATAGACCGGCCGCACAGCCTTATTCTCTGGAACTGTTTTGCGCATGAAACCATGTGTGCAGTCGTAATGAGTTTAACCTCTTAAGGACCAAACTTCGGGAATAAAAAGGAATCATGACATGTCACACATGTCATGTGTCCTTAAGGGGTTAAAAAAGACCATTTGGGTCAAAATGTTACGGACTGTTGGGTTACATAAAACTCTGCCCCATCAATTTCCGGGACTGCCTGGACCTTCTTATATTTACTGGTACCTGGGACTTGGTGCTGGTTCTTGATTTGGTTTTTCAGAATGATATCCTTAAACAACATTGTAGTGGATGAAAATGGGCTGTCCTCAAGGATTCGTGTTACAAATGTATTTCGTGTAATTATTGCTATGTGTAGAAGTATTGTGTATAGTTTTAATCTGATTGTTCGGTAGTTTTCATTCCGTTTTTCATACGAATGAAACTACCGAACCATCAGATCACCCCAGTGAGAAGTCATTAAGCTTTCACATTCTGTAACCGCAACCTAATTGACCGTGAAATCGCTACTTTGTATGTATCTGTGTGGTCGCCGTTCGGTATACGAACCACGTGGCGGCGGCCATCTTACGCAAGAAAATCTCAGCGGTGTTTGGTCGTCGAGTGTCTGGAACTCAAAATCGGAAACTCAAACAACCGAACACCGCTGAGACCTCCAGAGCTCCGTAACGGAGGGGCCAACCAGTCCCTTGTTCGATGAAATCAATGTCCCGAACAAGGGAATTTATACGAACGTAAGATTAACCATGGATGGCAAGTATTTGTATGAATTTTAACTCCCGAACAGAGACCGACCACAAGGCCAAAACACATGGAGCCTTTTTCGGATACCACCTCGTGTGCGGTCGGTCAAATTTCACCTTCCATCTAACTCCCGAACCCCTGGTCTGATCTGGGTGCATTTTTAATATGTTAGTCACCCAGATCAGGTCTGTCAGTGGGCACCCCTTATATAATTATATCTGACTGTTTTGGGGTACATCCAGTAATCGGGTAAAACTGCAGTATGTATAAATGGATTATGTGTCACATTGAGGGAAGGAGATGTGTGGGAAGTAACAGTTACACTATTGGATACTGTACTGATTAATGTGAATCCCTCCCTTGCATGGGAGCTTTAAAAGAAGGTTGTGTGGATTAAAAGTTCAGTTCTGCTCCTGATGCTGTGTGTCGTCCAGTCATTGGGATCCGTATTGGGATATTCGTGGATTACCTTGCTTGCTGTGATTATTATTCTATGGTATTTTATTACTTGTTCCTGAGCCTCACTGGGATCTTTAGTGGAGTTAACCTGTGAAAGACCAGCTCTCCGCTACAAACATTTTATGCCAAGCTACCACCTCTGCTGGAAGGCTATTCACTGCATCAATAAAGGTTTGTGTCAATATTTCCTGACATTAAAGGGATCCTATAGAAGTAAGTATAGATCGGGGTGTTGCCGTGGATGTGATCTATTTGGATTTTGCCAAGGCATTTGATACAGTCCCACACAATAGATTAGTGTTCAAACTCAAGGAAATCGGTCTAGATGAAAATGCTTGTTCTTGGGTAGAACATTGGCTTAAAAACAGAGTACAAAGAGTTGTCATTAATGGTAAATTTTCAAGCTGGACAGAGGTGGCAAGTGGTGTCCCTCAGGGGTCTGTTCGGGGACTCCTTCTATTTAACATGTTTATAAATGATCTTGAAGACAGCATTGAAAGTCATGTTTCAGTGTTTGCAGATGACACAAAACTCTGTAAAATAATACAATGTGAGCAATATATTACTTTGCTGCAGAGGGATTTAGATACACTGGGGGACTGGGCACTCAAATGGCAGATGAAATTTAATGTTGAAAAATGCAAAGTTATGTACTTTGGCGTAAAG
>OW240918.1:3068261-3102863 GCA_933207985.1 Pelobates cultripes
TGCCCTCTCGGTGGGTGGTCTTCAAGTGGGGTAAACTGTCACGGTTCCGCGGGATTCTATCAGCGTGCCTGCACAGAAACACAGCGGTCACGCCGACAGAAATAATAAATACTTACCTTGCCCGTGGGAAACCGCTACTGACCTCCTTCCGTCCCGGTCCCCAGCGTGTGCAGCGTTCCTAGAGACGCCGGCCACTGTGGTTCCAGTTTTAATAAGAATATAGCCTTTGTCCATTTTAAAGATGGTGCTTACGTGTGACGTCGCATCATAGACGTGCACGCATGTTTTAGTGTCAGAGGACACATACAGCCAATTACAGCTTCTAGCGGGTTATTTAAACCCAAATTGCCTTTTGATCAGTGCCCTGTCCTGGTTTCCCTTTGATGCTTATCCGAGAGTGTGTTCCTGATCGTGTTTTTCTGGTTTTTGACTTTGGCTCCGTTTTGACTTCCCTAATTTCTGGTATCCTTGACTTTTGGCTTTTCCTCATTGTTGTGTCTCATTCTGTGTCCCTGACCTCGTCAAGTATTTTGACTATTCTCGGATACTTTAAGTCCAGCCATTCTAAGGTCCGTTTAGACGTTATCCTTAGTCCTAAGTGTGATAATATTTCTGCGTGCTGGATCAACAGTAATCCTGACATTACAACATGGCCATAGATCCTGACAGTTTGCTGGAGATGTAAGGAACAGGAAGGTTGTGTAAAAAGATCAGTAGGACACTTAGCAGAGACTCTTTGATTAGATTTTAAAAATGGCTAAATCTAAACTCTGAGCCAGAGAGGGCCCTGCTTCATTTAAACCTAGATTTGTTGTCTTCTAATTTTAAAACTCTTATCAGTTCAACTTTTGCTTGTGGTGATAATTGTCATTGCCGGGAATTGGAAACAAGATGATGACATTTGGTGGAAGGAAGTTCATAAACAAATGACATCAATTATTAATGAAAAAATTAATTTGATGCAATATGGGACCCTTGGCTAGAAGAGACTGGTTTTCAGAATGACGAGGTGCAATATATTGAGTGATTGCTCTGAATGCTCGGCCTTTCCACTAAGGGGGGCTGGAGAGCTGGACACCATATTTTGTGTAGTAATATCTTGTTAATCTATTAGTCACCATATGCCATGTGAGTAGAAATGTATAAGGTGTAGGTTATATTTGTAAAATAAAGAAACAAGACATTACTACCCTTATTTCTATCAGTGTTCAGAGATGTATCCTTTTTTGAAGCATGGTGGGAAACGGATCTGTTACGGCGTAAACTCTGACTAATGGCCAGAAAGAATCACTGGATAGACGTAGTACTAGTCCAAAAACATGGTTCCAACAAAAACAAATTGCACTTAATATTACATGTCCCTTTAACCCCTTAAGGACCAAACGTCTGGAATAAAAGGGAATCATGACATGTCACATGTCGTGTGTCCTTAAGGGGTTAAAGATGTTTTAATATGTATTCCCTTTCTCCATCCTTTTCTCTTTAATTCCTCTCGTTTGACTTTTACCTTCTCTTTTTCCCTTCTTTTCTTTCCTTGTTTCTCCCTTTATTTTCTTCCCCCTTTAAAGTTTTATTTTTAATATATTTTTTACCACTATTTTTCTCCTTCTATATGAAAAAAGTTTGAAATTACACAAAAATAATTCAATGCAAAGGTCCCAATAAGTTTGATCTCAAAAGGATTGAATCCAAGAGTGACTAAGCCAGGTGTCTTTACAATGCTCCAAAGGGGGTATTTGTTTGGTAAGAGATGAGTCCATATTAGCCAACATAACACATAGTAAACATCATTGATAAACAGCATTATTGCACATGTTTACGTTAGGCCTTTAGATGCAGCTTCACGCCACGGCGTTGATTCCAAACCTCACTGGCACCATGGGTGAAATGGCACCTCCAGCATATTCTGAAAAGTAGGTGATCTAAAAATAATATATCTAATAAATTGTAGCTCACATCAGCTAAAATTTATTGGCAGAGAGGAATATCAAAGAAAAACTGTATAAGGGTAATACATTTTAATTATTCTGTGCGCTTTCACCCTTTTGTTTGAGAGAGGAATATCACCCTACAGAGCCCTACAACTCATACATCATAGGCGTCTGGAACGGCGGCACGGTGTAACTTCAGCACGATCAGGGAGTACCAACACCCTGCATCCGCGATCTCATGTCAGGTAGTGGGCGTGTGTGCAACATCACATCATCGCTCCCCAGAAAAGCTTTATTTTATTATCCATAACTTCCAAATTCCAACTGGGAGCACAAGTGGGGGATTGGGTAAGGGAGGTTAAAGTAGGGAAATTAGGAGGTGAATGAGGCATATGTGTGGAATAAGGGGGTAACCAGAAGTGGGAAGAAGCACAAGTAGTGAATTAGGGAGGGAACACAAGGAGAAAATTGATATATTTCTTGCCATTAAGCTGGGACCTCGGGATCTGTCTGACTCTCTGGATGTACTTGGATGTTGTTATTTTATTTATAAAATATTTTACCAGGAAAGATACATTGAGATTTCTCTCGTTTTCAAGTATGTCCTGGGTCCACAAATCATTGCATTGTTACATTAGGTACAACAAAATACAAAAACAATATTAATAGACAATATATACAAAATTTAACATAGAACAGGCAGGAAATATAGAATCAGCCATGACAGGTGCATTCTGTTTTGAGATATGTAGAGAGGGATCTCTTAAAGGACTTTAGGCTTAGGGAAGATTTTAAATTGTGCGGGAGGTCGTTCCACAATTGCGGTGCTCTGTAGGAGGAGGAGGATCGGGCCGCTTTCTGCCTCTTCCTCACGGTCGGTTGGCATGTGTTTGTGGAACCCCCGGGTATTTGTAACTGTTCTCTATGTCTCCTATTTGGCCTTTTGGCACTTCATCTTCTGGTGACCTGATCATCTTTCCTCTTTTTGCTATAATCCGCCCAAACTTATCTTGTCTGAACAACATTCCGATGTCCTTTCCATATACTAGTTAGGTGGATCAGTGAGTCAATGTCCCGCCCATTCTTGGCATACAGCTGGATGTTGTCCATGAAGAGTAGGTTGCGGACGGTAGCTCCACTCTTGAATTTGTATCCGTGTGCCCTCTTTATGATGATCTGGCATAGTATGTTGAGGGCTAAGGAAAACAGCATTGGGGATGGCACATCACCTTGGTATATGCCACATATGATATTCACTTGTGTTATGGTCCTGACATTTTAGGGCAAGACAGGAGGCTTCATATTTGCTTTACCTTCTTTACTGAAAACCTTCACCAGCAAAGAAACAGTTAATATAACTTTTCCAAATCAGAACAAAACAGGTGAACACTGTCCAACTCAGAGAGTGTCTGCTCTTGGTTATTTGTGTTATTATATTGCTTTATAATTGCTTATCTGTTGTATTTATTGGGGCTACTGTGTGCCTCTTTTGGGTTTTATGTGGGGATGTTGCGCCTGGGGTGGTGCCTGTCCTTTTGGTTTCCCCTGGGATCCCCCCTGCAGACCATGATTGCGGCGCCCTCCTGGGCTTCAACTCGCTTCCCTCCCCTCCCCCCCCCCCCTATTTTTCGGCCTTCCCGGCCCCTGTTGCGGCTCTCAACGTTTTTCCACGTGCGATGCCACGCATTCTGGCCAGCTCCGGCTTCCTCCCACCCCCACTATATGCTGGCTGTACTGCTTTCTTTCAGGTTTTGGGCCACCTTGGCCCCAGGTGGAAGAAGGCCCCGGGCCTGCTATGTGTGGGTGACCCCCTTTTCTGTTTTAGTATTATAGGGCACCGCCCTCCATAATTTAATTCCCTCTACTGGGCCCTCCGCAGGTGTCTGTGTCACACTGCTGGGTTGGGTGACCCCCCTCCCCCTGACTGCACTGCTGAAGAGCTTGCCACATCTTACCACTTGGATTTTTGCCCATTCCTCCTTGCAAAACTGCTCCAGCTCCTTCAAGTTGGATGGTTTGCGCTTGTGAACAGCAATCTTTAAAGGATCACTATACAAACATGTATTCCTGACCTTATAGTGTTAACACCACCATCTAGCCCCATCCCCCGCCCCCCCCAACCCCCCAGGGCCCCTCATGCCTCCATAAATATAGCAAAAATCTTACTGTATTCAAGCCAGAAGCAGTAGATCTGCATGCCGTTAGACTCAGAAAAAAACAAGCAGTCTGCTGACCTCATCAGAAGTGGTAGCCTGATCCAATCACAATGCTTCCCCATAGGATTGGCTGAGACTGACAAAGAGGCAGATCAGGGGCAGAGCCAGCATGATTCAAACACAGCCCTGGCCAATCAGCATCTCCTCATAGAGATTAATTGAATCAATGAATCTCTATGAGGAAAGTTCAGTGTCTGCAGGCAGAGGGTGGAGATACTGAATCACAAGATGCTGTGCACAGTGCTGCCCTGTGCTCTGCTGACAGCAGATCTGAGTGGATGGAGGCATATTATGCCTCCATCAACTCCGAAGTCCCTCTGGTTCCCTCTGTGTGACTGCAACTGGAGGTGTTCCTAGCTTTCAATGTAAACACTGTATTTTCTCAGAAAATACAGTGTTTACATGAGAAAGGCTACAGGGAGCTATAGTTCTCACCCGAACATTGTCATTAAGCTGAACTTGTTCAGGTAACTATAGTGTCCCTTTAAGTCTGACCACAGATTTTCTATTGGATTGAGGTCTGGGCTTTGACTAGGCCATTCCAACACATTTACATGTTTCCCCTTAAACCACTCAAGTGTTGCTTTAGCAGTGTGTTTGGGGTCATTGTCCTGCTGGAAGGTGAACCTCCGTCCTAGCCTCAAATCACGCACAGAGTGGTACAGGTTTTGCTCAAGAATATCCCTGTATTTAGCACCATCCATCTTTCCCTCAACTCTGACCAGTTTCCCAGTCCCGGCTGCTGAAAAACATCCCCACAGCATGATGCTGCCACCACCATGATTCACTGTGGGGATGGTGTTCTTTGGGTGATGTGATGTGTTGAGTTTGCGCCAGACATAGCGTTTTCTTTGATGGCTGAAAAGTTCAATTTTAGTCTCATCAGACCAGAGCACCTTCCTCCATACATTTTGGGAGTCTCCCAAATGCCTTTTTGCAAACCCAAAACGTGCCATTTTTTTGCTGAAAGTAATTGCTTTCTTCTGGCCACTCTGCCATAAAGCCCAACTCTATGGAGCGTACGGCTTATTGTCGTCCTATGTACAGATACTCCGGTCTCTGCTGTGAACTCTGCAGCTCCTCCAGGGTTACCTTAGGTCTCTGTGCTGCCTCTTTGATTAATGCCCTCCTTGCCAAGTCCATGAGTTTTGGTGGGCGGCCGTCTCTTGGCAGGTTTGCTGTTGTGCCATGTTCTTTCCATTTGGTTATGATGGTTTTGATGGTGCTCCTGGGGATCATCAAAGATTTGGATATTTTTTATAACCTAACCCTGACTTGTACTTCTCAACAACTCTGTCCCTTAGTTGTTTGGAGAGTTCCTTGGTCTTCATGGCTGTGTTTGGTTAGTGGTGCCTCTTTAGGTGTTGCAGCCTCTGGGGCCTTTCACAAAAGGTGTGTAAATGTAATGACAGACCATGTGACACTTAGATTGCACACAGGTGGACATCATTTCACTAATTATGTGACTTCTGAAGGTAATTGGTTGAACCAGAGCTTTTTATGGGCTTCATAACAAAGGGGGTGAATACATACGCACATGCCAATTTTCTGTTTTCTATTTCTAAAAAATAGTTTTCTGTATATATTTTTCACTTCACCAACCTAGACTATCGTGTTCTGATCCATCACATAAAATTCAGATTAATTCAGTAGATACACCGTGAGCTGTATTCCAATAAAATACATTATGTAAAAGTAACCCCTCCCTGCTGAAGTTGGCCTTTCATATTGCACAGGGAATTAGATTAACTCCGCATTAACTCACCCCAAGTTCCCCTCGGGCGATCCAGCAATAAAATGACAAACATCCCACCTATATTAACCAGTTAGTAAACGCAGCTTAATTAGTGCAGCTAAGACCGTTGTGACTTGGAGATATTCCTCCACCCCTGCTGGCTACACCATAGATTCGATACAGAGTATAACGACAAGAGTAATATTGCACATTTCCTAAGGCACAGAATTCCTGCCATAGCGGATTAGCATGTGGCATCCATGAAAATATCATTATTTATAAGGTCCACATCATCCCGTGAAGGTGATGAGATATTCGGGATACGCCTGGATATCGTTGAAGATGACGTACATTGAAGGTTGTTGGAGGTAATCGGTTACACTGTCATACAGATCTGTAGGATCGCGGGTACTTTTGGCTGGTGGTGTAATCATTCCAGGCTGGCCCTGGCAGCAGACCCCGGTTAACACTCTGGCCAGATACATGAATTTCTGATTCTGTGCGTCAGGTTTTGAATAAGTGCTGGAGGCTGAGTAACTCGCATTAACTGCAAAGTAAGTCCCGTTCCCGATGGCAGCCGCTGGGGAGAGAACAAAGAATAATATTTAAAAGATAGTATCCATTTTATAAAACACAAGCTTATGATTTGCTTATCTTAGTGGGGGTCCTGGTTCAAGGGACTCCCAGCATTTACTGTAAACACACGGAATGTGGGGTCTGGACAGGTTGTGTTCAGGCCTGGCTTTCCCATTAAGCAGACTAGATTGGCGCATGCCTGATGGGGGCTACTACTCTGCCTGTTAAAAGCCCTCTCCCTACCTTCGGGCCGTGTTCGCTAACAGGAACAAATGCTCTAAGATTCTGGGATTGCTGTATTCAGCGTCATAAAGCCTTATCTGGATCTGTGCATGGCCCCGCCCCCTCAGACTGAACACAGCGATCTGTATATGGCCCCGCCCCCTCAGACTGAACACAGCGATCTGTGTATGGCCCCACCCCCTCAGACTGAACACAGCGATCTGTGCCTGGCCCCGCCCCCTCAGACTGAACACCGTGATCTGTGCCTGGCCCCGCCCCCTCAGACTGAACACAGTGATCTGTGCCTGGCCCCGCCCCCTCAGACTGAACACAGTGATCTGTGCCTGGCCCCGCCCCTCAGACTGAACACAGTGATCTGTGCCTGGCCCCCCCTCAGACTGAACACCGTGATCTGTGTATGGCCCCGCCCCCTCCGACTGAACACAGCATTCTGTGTATGGCCCCGCCCCCTCAGACTGAACACAGCGTTCTGTGTATGGCCCCGCCCCCTCAGACTGAACACAGCGATTTGTTACAGTGATAGGAGAGCCTCTTTAGATACATTTTTCATGACGGACCAAAAGCCTAATTTCTCACCGTTTTTCCCTGCGTAGCTGCGATTGAATCCGTGGTGATTGACTTTTGTTACTGTATTGGGGTCTGTACCATGAAACAGCTGCTTCTCGTTGTTTGTGCTTTTGTTTTTCGCGTCAATATTGTTCTTCCGTATCTGGTAATTCTGCCAGAGATGTTTGTTCTGGACTCTCTCAATCTACAATAACAGGCAAGAGAGAAGAATTTAAAGCAATACCATACTGGGATTAAATTAACCATAACCACTGTCTCTATTGCTGGGAATAGAAAACATTAATAGTATAATCTGAACAGTTTCCGTTTCAGTAAAACTAATTATATAAAAAGTCGAGCAATGAACATTAAGGTGAGAGTTCCCACACCAACAAAATAAATTATACAAATACTCAGGCAGCCAGTAGATGGTGCCACACGGTCATCAGATCAAATAATGCTCGGAAAAAAGAAAATGTACAACTAGTGCAGATCTTTTAACAGATTCAATAATAAATATATTTAAGTTTGCTGAAATGACTTGTGATAGTCAAAAAACGCAAATCGCCGTACTTATGCCTTCCCCCGAGAGGATTAGAAAAAAATTGTCAATGTATCTATTTAGCACCAGGTTTGTATCCCAGCCATTGCCTGAACCCATATGTTGGGTTTCTCAATGTGCCAGAAATAGGTTGGCAGAGCTGAGAGCGAACCTGGTGCTCATTGCAGGACCACATTTTTGCAAGTACAAATCATTCTGGAACCAAAAATAATTATTTTCCAAACTCAAATTCTATAGAATCCAAAATGAATTGGATTTGCTTACACGGAATGGATGCAGTAGTCTCTAGAAAGTGTTCTGTTGCTCCTAAATCATTTCTCATATTAGTATATAGAGCGGAAACATCAGTTTTAACCAAGAGAACAATTTTCTTTACGTTGGACATTGCTCCTGGAGTACATTGGTTGTGTCCCTTAAATAAGAAGTACATTTCTTTACTAGAGGTCGGAGTAAATGGTCTACATTCTCAGATAACCTGCAAGACACAGAGTTAACGCCCAAAATAATGGGTCTACCTGGGGGTTGGGTCCTGTCATTGTTCATTTTTGGGAGAAAGTAGAAAATTGGGATTTTCTCGTATTCTTTTCTTTCAAACTTACATAGTTACATAGCTGAAAACAGACTTGCTTCCATCAAGTTCAGCCTATCTCACATTTGTTTTTTGCTGTTGGTCCAAAAGAAGGCAAAAAAACCCAGTTTGAAGCACAATTTTGCAACAAGCTAGGAAAAAAATTCCTTCTTGACCCCATAATGGGATTTAGATTTATCCTTGGATCAAGCAGTTATTACCCTACATTGAAAGATTATATCCTTGAATATTCTGTTTTTGCAAGTATGCATCTAGTAGCTGTTTGAACATCTGTATGGACTCTGATAAAACCACTTCTTCAGGCAGAGAATTCCACATCCTGATTGTTCTTACAGTAAAAAAACATTTCCTTTGCCTTAGACGAAATCTTCTTTCTTCCAGTCTAAACGCATGGCCTCATGTCCTATGTAAAGTCCGGTTTGTGAATAGATTTCCACACAATGGTTTGTATTGGCCCCGAATATATTTGTATAATGTTATCATATCCCCTCTCAGGCGACGTTTTTCTAAACTAAATAGGTTTAAATTTGTTAACCTTTCTTCATAGCCGATATGTTCCATTCCTTTTATTAATTTTGTAGCCCGCCTCTGCACTTTTTCTAGTGCCATAATATCCTTCTTTAGAACAGGTGCCCAAAATTGCACAGCATATTCAATATGGGGTCTTACCAGTGATTTATAAAGAGGCAAAATTATATTCTTGTCCCGAGAATGAATGCCCTTTTTCATGCATGACAATACCTTACTGGCCTTGGCCACTGCTGATTGACATTGCACAATGTTGCATAGTTTGTTGTCTATAAAAATTCCCAAGTCCTTTTCATGTGTTGTTATCCCTAATTTGCTTCCATTAAGGGTATACGTTGCTTGTGTATTCTTTACGCCGAAGTGCATAACTTTGCATTTTTCAACATTAAATCATCTGCCATTTGAGTGCCCAGTCCCCCAGTCTATCTAAATCCCTCTGCAGCAAAGTAATATCTTGCTCACATTGTATTATTTTACAAAGTTTTGTGTAATGAGCAAACACTGAAACATGACTTTCAATGCTGTCTTCAAGATCATTTATAAACATGTTAAATAGAAGGGGTCCCTGAACAGACCCCTGAGGGACACCACTTGCCACCTCTGTCCAGCTTGAAAATTTACCCTTAATGACAACTCTTTGTACTCGGTTTTTAAGCCAATGTTCTACCCAAGAACAAGCATTTTCATCTAGACCGATTTCCTTGAGTTTGAACACTAATCTATTGTGTGGAACTGTATCAAATGCCTTGGCAAAATCCAAATAGATCACATCCACGGCAACACCCTGATCTATACTTCTACTTACTTCTTCGTAGAACGCAATCAAGTTAGTTTAACATGACCTGTGCTTCATAAAACCATGCTGATTTTTGCTGATAACCATGTTCTTCTCAAGGAATTCTTGAATATTATCCCTTAATAACCTTTCAAATATTTTACCAGCCACAGAAGTTAAGCTCACAGGTCTATAATTTCCAGGCAAGGATTTTGAACCCTTTTTGAATATAGAAACTTAGGACTCCCTCTTGGAATAATTTTCAATCAAGGATTGCCTTAATTGCCTCCAGTGGAACCGTGTTCCGCAGGCAAGATCTAAAGGTATTTGAGCAGGCACTTAAAGCCAAAGCTGCATCCCCTCAGGTGGTTGCTGCTTCTTGCCTCCACTGCCTTCTCGAAGAATGACAACCTGCAAAATGTTCCAACACTCCGGATCCTGATACCTATACAGATCTGGATTCCCTGTCTGAGCCTGAAATGGATCCTCTAGTTGAAGCCCTGTCTGTGGGGGGGCTGTCACAGTGCACCCCGAACCCTGCAGACATCAAGGCGTGGCCACCCCTTTAAGAGACCTGGCTGGATTTGAATTCACAGCTCCAGCATTCCAGTCAGGTCCTCTGCTGTGATATCCACCAGGGGGCTTCAGTATCTATCTTCAATATTCTGCTTCATGACCCCTTGCCTGGATGGAGCAGTGCTGATCCACCTGCAACCCCTTACCAATTAGGGTCAGCTGCTCCTAATCATCAAGCTGTAAAAGCCAGCCCTGCCTGAGACCTAGGATCTGGTCATTTGGTCTGTTTGGTGTTTCCTGTCGGATCTTTGTTACTCTGCTGACTGATTTCATTGACTCTGACCTCTGCCTGCTTTACTGACTATGATACTCCGCTGCCAGCCCTGACTTCTGCTTCTCGTCTGACTCTGCCTTTGGATTTCCCCTTTATCTGTCCTGTGTTTTTGGTTTATGCTTACTCCTTGTGCCATCTCCTGCAACTGGGCTCAAACTACTGCTAAACTGTTGCACAAGGATAATTTCACATATGTTATGTTATCTACAAGGTGTCTTTAATAACCATATTACTTTGCCTCACGGTTTTATCACTGTATTAGCATTCTGTGTAAGTTTTTTTTTTTATGGGCCCTGTGCTCCTGTGGAGTTAAATTGGATTGAAACTCAGTGGTTTTAGTTTGTCTATATCAGAGGTAACCATATTTTGAACTGTTGAGATTTCCATCGACATCAACCACTTAGAAAAAAGGAAGTTTTCTAATTCAGAGAGGTGTGTACTGTGGCGGATTGCCTGGCACCCCGACTGGCTATCTCCACCAATCGCTGCTTCCTAGTGCTCACCGAGTACTCCAAGCACTCAACCAGACACCATCAGCACTGTAGACCCTTAGCCGCCATAGCTTGGCCGGGGTCTCGCCGTCCCTTCCTGGGTCCAGCTACCAGTGGGAAGACCTGCTTCTGGGGATGAACTGGAACTGGTTTAATGGGAGCCATATGCAGCCTTTAATGCAACTCCCCATGCAAGGGGTTTCCTTAATCACATTCCAGGGGCATACCCCGCAGGACCTGAGAGGAGTCTAGTTACAAGCAAACATTCTACACACACAAGTCCAGCAGTGTTCGGGAGTTTCTGTGTCTGACTTTTAGTTCCATGAGATTCATGCCCAAACACCGTTGCCTCGTGGTCATTCATACGAAAAGCGGCGACCCAGATGAACACTGCGGTGGAAATTGCTACAAAGTATTAATTGGGCTTAACAAGCTCCCAGGTGGTTTCTGGTTCGTGCGGCTGTTCGGTTCCCGAAGCATACAATCCCAATTGCACGAACAGAGCCTTTTTAAGTATATTAGTATCTATTGCAGGGGCCATAGTCCTGAGGCAGGAGGCTGGCAAGCAGGCTTCTCCAGGAGCCCGTGGTGAGATTATGTTCACCACATGTACCATCTCTATATGATTCAAGTCCTTTTGAGCATTGTTAGACGGTATGACAACATTTTTCATAAAATATTATTTCAAACACAAATTCCTAGTAAATCTATTTAAATCAATATATAGTTACATAGTTACATAGCTGAAAAGAGACTTGCGTCCATCAAGTTCAGCCTACCTCACATTTGTTTTTTGCTGTTGATCCAAAAGAAGGCAAAAAAACCCAGTTTGAAGCACAATTTTGCAACAAGCTAGGAAAAAAATTCCTTCTTGACCCCCAGAATGGCAGTCAGATTTATCCTTGGATCAAGCAGTTATTACCCTACATTGAAAGATTATATCTTTGAATATTCTGTTCTTGCAAGTATGCATCTAGTAGCCGTTTGAACATCTGTATGGACTCTGATAAAACCACTTCCTCAGGCAGAGAATTCCACATCCTGATTGTTCTTACAGTAAAAAAACCCTTTCCTTTGCCATAGATGAAATCTTCTTTCTTCCAGTCTAAACGCATGGCCTCGTGTCCTATTTAAAGTCTGGTTTGTAAATAGATTTCTACACAATGGTTTGTATTGGCCCCGAATATATTTGTATAATGTTATCAGATCCCCTCTCAGGCGACGTTTTTCTAAACTAAATAGGTTTAAATTTGTTAACCTTTCTTCATAGCTGATATGTTCCATTCCTTTTATTAATTTTGTAGCCCGCCTCTGCACTTTTTCTAGTGCCATAATATCCTTCTTTAGAACAGGTGCCCAAAATTGCACAGCATATTCAATATGTGGTCTTACCAGTGATTTATAAAGAGGCTGTAGCGGAACGCCAATATTAAATCCACGAATTCCGCTGGTTCAGGAAGTAATCCACAGTCAAGCGCTGAAACAACAAGGCAATATCCCCAACCTCCCAGTAACCGGACGAGACACAGTTCTGAGAGTCAACTGAAGTCCTTTAATTCTGCTGCACAATTTATACAAGTCCCCATGCAAGGGGTTTCCTGAGTCCCCTCCCAGGGGCATTCCTAGAGGGGACTAAATGGGGAACTTACAGTACAACATATTTCTCCCATCAGGCACTGCTGCACGAGAGGGATCCTCCTCCTAGAATATGCCGTTAAGTGGATTATCCCCTCGTGCAGCAGAACTGACAATTTATACAAAAATCCATAACTTTGTGAATATACTGTTGATTTGCACGAATGGACGTTCGGTAGATAGCTGGGGTCTGAGCGCCTCATTCGTGAGATTACCGCTCAGATCCCAGCTAAAATAACCGAACGCCGCACGAAAAACACATTTATTGAAAACCGATTGCCTTCCAGGGAATGAAATACCGAATGGCCTGGAACTCCCGAACGTCCTGGAGGCTCAGCGGTGTTCGTGCCGTCGAGTAGCCGTTTTTAGTACCATGCGCTCGACGACCTAGCACCGCTGAGGGAACAAAGGATCCAAGATGGCCGACCGCCGCATGGTCGGTAGTCGAACGACGGCCACCCAGGAGAGCCTCTAATTACCGATTGCAACATTGTTGCAATTGGTTAACCAGCGCCACACGCCTCTAAGTGTGTGGGCTATTAGGGGTAGTGTTTTCGATTCATGAACGGCCCTCCAAAGTGCCGTTCTTGAAACGAAAGGAAAACCCCTAACAAACAGCTATCTGCATTCGGCGGATAGCAATTACAGGCAATTCAATACATTACAGTCAGCATACAATATACGTAGTTAAACACATATCTCCCCAGACATACAGGCAACCCTTAAAGGTACAGTCTCTGGTTATAGTCCAAGTGGCTAGGTTTGCCACAGAGGCAAAATGATATTCTCGTCCCGAGAATGAATGCCCTTTTTCATGCATGACAATACCTTACTGGCCTTGGCCACTGCTGATTGACATTGCACATTGTTGCATAGTTTGTTGTCTATAACAATTCCCAAGTCCTTTTCGTGTGTTGTTATCCCTAATTCGCTTCCATTAAGGGTATACGTTGCTTGTGTATTCTTTACGCCGAAGTGCATAACTTTGCATTCATCTGCCATCATACTGACCCTTAGAAGGTGCAAGCTTTAAAACTTTATTCAGCAAAGAGATGTCATCTTTTCCTAACTTTTAGATAAATTAAAGAAATTCCAGTGGGTGCGATTTCTTTATTGATATCTATTCTGCTCCTTTTTGCTCTATTGCCTCCTATAATGCTTCCCCCTCTTTTCTCCTTTAATTATTCTTTTTTATTAGCTGTAGCTTTTGAGATAGATTTATTGCGCTCTAATCATAGTGAAAAGCAATATTACTACAACAACCTGACATTTTCTTGACATAAATTAAAGTTGTTTTCACTCGTAAATAGAATTTTTTTTTTTTTTTAAAACATACAAACTGAAAGCATTATCTAAAAGAGCGGTTTGTCGTATGTACTACTTTTCTAGGGGATTTTTAGTCACTGTCCAACGACAGTCAGCAAGCATAGAAGCGTTCCACCTTCCCTAATATCTTCGTTCCTTTGCTGAAATGTCTTGTAACCGGTCACCGTGCCCATTACTCACTGCACAGCAGTTGTCATGGAAGAAGTCCAGATAAGAGTTGAGTAAGTTGTTTTTTGAGTGACATGTTGTAGCCCAGTTGCTGCTCCTTTTCGAGAAGGTTGTGTGACAGAACACCTCGTCACTTATTAAACTTTTCATTCGGTTATAACCCTGGTTGTTCAGTTACCGAATAAAGAGCGTTTTCCCCTTTTATACCTCACGAACCCAGACCACCCCCTGGCTCATTAACTTAATTGAACCCACTCATTATTGTTATATAACCCATTAACTTAAGTGCTCGTCTGGGTGGCCACCATTCGGATGAATGAACGCACGTGGACTGGCGGCCATTTTGTATCACCAATGCAGGCAGCGGTACTCAGACGTTGAAAGCATGGAACTGAAATCGGACAGCTACCTCAGGAACACCGCCTGCTCCTTCCCCAAATAGGCCAGGGGAGCACTTTTCGGGACAAGAACTTATGTGAATGTGGCAAAACCAGCCTCGCCACTGTCCACTGTAGCTCGCCTGCTCCCTTTGGACTATGGCCCGGCAGTTAAAACCTTTTATTTTCCTGCAGAAAAGCGTATTCGTGCCTTTCTGCTAGGATGTGCGGTAGAACAATCGACCACCTGGGAACTGGAGTGTGCCGTCAATTGACCGCCCAGAAGCTGCAGTTAACCCGCAGCTTAAGTGACGAATGCTGGGTGGCCTTTGTTCGTTTGCCGAACACGTGGCAGCAGCCATTTTAACTCCCGAACGGCCAGCGGTGTTCAGCGCCCAAACTATGGAGCTGAAAACGGACACTTATTTGCGCGAACACCGCTGAGCCGTCAGCCTCCTTATCTCTGCATTCAGTAGTGGAACCGAATCACTGTTCATTCGGTAGTTTGACCGTATGAACAGCATCACCCCAAATAGCCATGCCATGGAGCCTATTCGTGTAACGAAAGACTATGGGAAAGACTTTGGCTCCATGGAGATTGAACTGTATGTATGTGATCTGAGCGCGAATTCCCAATTATCTCCAGGACAGAGAGGAGGGATTGTGATGCATTGTGGGATTGTAAGCTTGTGATTGGTTAATACATATTACATAAGAGAATATGAAAAACGAAGTTTATAAATAGAATTCTAAAACTTAGTTTGCTTGGTCATGTGACCGGCATATTGCCGCATGGGGGTATGGGAACGGTAGTTTAGACGCCGGCGCGCACTAGCAGTACTAGCAGCGGCATTTTTAACCTTTCACAGAAAATTGTAACTAGCGCACAAATAGCAGTTTTAACCAAAGGTCTTAAATTTGCCCCTTCTAATACTTTTAAATCTTTTGAAGCTTTTATAGATGTTAATAAATTTGTGACCGAGCAAACTAAGTTTTAGAATTTTATTTACAAACTTTGTTTTTCATATTCTAGAACACACTCTCCTGCTATAATCGCTGAAGAAGGCACCGACTGAGATCCTTGGAAAGGACGTTCTTGGTGGCGAGACCTGTGTCCCTACTCGAGTGGCCGCCACAGGTTGTTTGTCAGCTCTTCAGCTGCTCAACACATTTAAAAGCTTCTCAAACATCGAGGACTAACCCAAGGTTTTCATCCATAAGATGTTCTTGATGAAATTGGCTTCTGGAGGGTGACCTCACAGGCAGATTGACCCCATGTGGCACTGGTCAGATAACTGGCGAGATAATGGGGTATTCCACACTAGTCTTTTTTTCTTGACATATTTAATAGGAGGTACCATGCAGGAATAGCAGTCATTTATATAATTTGTGGACTCTCTCCAAGTCATTAGAACGGCAAAAGGCACTTGTGACGAGACCAATCTTGCCACTGTGCATTGGAGGAGCCTGGTTGCCCGCCTGCTGCCTTTAGACTATGGCCCCATGTTGAAATGCTTGATTTTCCCCTGCAAAGACATGAAAGCTGGGTCATTCGTGCTTGCCCTGTTTGAACGGTGATACCCCAGATAGATATGCCATGGAGCCAATTCGTATAATGAAAGACTATGGGAAAGACTTTGGCTCCATGGCAATTAAACTGTATGTGTGTGCTCGGAGCGCCATTCAGTAATAATGTGCGCTCAGATCTGAGCTATCTGGGGATATGTTGAATGTACCTGTTTTGTGCAATGGCTGCACAGTTATATTTCTATGTGTTTTATTGTCTTTTGCTGCCATGTGTTCAATGGAGTTTTGCCTCTGTCCTTGGAGATAATTGGATTACTTCCCAATTATCTCCAGGATAGAAGACTCTGTGGAACTGGTTTTGGGCAGAAAAGCCATGCTTCATTTGGTCACAAAGGACTTCGATCTATCTTTTGAATCAATGGACCAATTTGGATGATTTTGACATATGTTTGTATTTGGAGTATGCTTATTCTGATTCATTTATGTGAATGTGATGCATACTTTTCAAGCTCTGAATAATGTGGAAAAATTGTATTTCTCTGGCTGTTATAATTACATTACCCATTGTGTAAGGTAATTGTATCACAGGCAGAGGGGAGGATTTTGTGTGGGAGTGTCTGAGTGTATTTTATGTGTTTATTGGTTGTTTTCCAAAACCCTGTGGGTGGTACTAATGTGTATATAAGAACAATAAACCCAAAACTCTGCCTGTTCCTGCTTGACCCTCAACACGGAGCTTTGTCTCGTTCTTGGGGGGATTTACTGCATGCTGTTAGAGACTGATTGCCAGGAGTGTAAGACGCTTGGGTGTTTTTGCTGTTCAGCAGCTAGCAGCTATTCGTGAGGTTCCAGTTCGGGAGTTTGGAGTGCTACTTTGTATGCAGTTCGGGAGTTTGGGGTTCTGCAGTAGCTGTGCCTGTGTCTCTGGAAGGGGAAGATCTACTAAACGGCGGTTTAAGCCCTTTTTATGCCTGGGGGTGCCGTTACAGCACTGAACGTCTTTTATTTAACAAACCATCCACATATATTCACAGAATATGTATTGCAGCAAATATGAAGTGACCAGGGTTTGTCCTGGTCCCCAAGTGGATGCCAAAATAACGCGATAGACTGTCTTCATGAGTGGAGTAATTGGGTGATTCTGCCACATCACCGCACACATAGCAAAACAATGTCAGCAATGGCAACACATTTATGTGGAATCCTGGCTTTTAACATCACGCCAAACAAAAAACAATAAAAAACAACACTCTAACCTTCACTTCATGCAAACAATACACAAAACAGGTCTGACGGTAATTCATCATTCAGGTACTCAGGTTTGCCACAATACCCTATGTAACGGATCGCCTGGCACCCCGACTGGGTACCTCCGTTGAAGGATGCTCCTAGCGCTTCCTGAGGATTCCAAGCACTGCAGCAGACACCACAACCACCGAACCGGAGAAGCATATACCTTCTCTCAAGCATATGAATGCTGTAGACAGTTGAATAGGAACCATACGAATAGGTTTACTCTCCTAGCAGTCAAACTGGAACAGCATACAATAAATCCTTCCCCCAATAATGAGACGACACTTCACTTTGAGGGTTAAAACAGGAACTCCCTGTACTGTCACATACAGTCTCTTTTATTCCCAATCCACAAACATAGTACAGCCCACAGGGCGTTACAAAACAACCAATCAATCCGTACAATACACCCAGACACTCCCACACAAAATCCTCCCCTCTGCAGGTGATATGATTACTGAACACAATGGGTAATCTCATTATCACCGGCAGAGGAATACAGTTTTTACACAATATTTCTAACTTCTAAAATATACATGTCACATACATAAAACATACATTTTCATAATCAATCCATTCAGGGGAACAACATATTAAAAAATGGCACGAATCAGACCAGGGGTTCAAAAGTTAAGGGAAAGTCCTTTGTGACTAAATGAAGCATGGCTTTCTGGCCCAAACCAGTTTCAGAGTCTTCTATCCTGGAGAGTAATTCAATTATCTCCCAGGATAGACACAAGACTCCATTAAGCACATGGTTGCAAAAAGACACAAAACACTTTAAAATACATAAAGTAACCTTTTCACATAACACACAGACATTTCACATATCCCCAGATAGCTGGGATCTGAGTGCACATTATTAGATGAATGGCACTCAGATCACACAAATAAGCCTTTCTGCAGGGGAAATAAACGGTTTAACCTGCAGGGCCATAGTCCAAAGGGAGCAGGCGAGCAACCAGGCTTCTCCAGTTCACAGTGGCGAGGTTGGTTTCGCCACACCCTATTTCATCATAAATGAGCTATATCACAGAACCGAAAAGTAATGCGAGAAAGAGGAAGCTTAAAGGGTACTCAGGTTAACCCAAAAACAAAAGAAATAGTGAGTGCCCTTAAAATGTAACTTTTATTAGTAATAGTAAAATTAGGGTCTGAATGTCCTAAATAAGAATACTATTCATAAATAAGAATGTATACAAAGATATTTACAATCCATTAGACATAGGTTGCAAACCAACGTATTAGCAATCTCTTATAAGTAGGACTCGCTGGTCTTGAGACTTCATTTTCATTTAACATTTCATTAAGACCGGATACTTTTTCTGTTTCACGACCCCGAGTTGGCCTAACCGCTTATGCTTCAGGCAGCACTATAATAGTAGATCTATTGAGGATCAGATTCTCGGTCCTCTTTTTTGATTTTTTGTGATATTAACCATTTCTTTATTAACAGCCTGAGCGGTTAAGCATCCATTCACTTGTGCTAATTTATTAAGCATAATAGCTTTTTGTAGCAGAGATCGGATACATAGTATACTAACTATCAGAATGTTGGTGCAGCGTCCCATATCGCTCGGCACATAGATCATTACGATTAAAGTTTTGCATCCATATTCCTTCCTTTTTATGTTGCAGCTAGGATACCCTGCATTTCTGCTATAATGCAGAGTCAATACCGTATATAGCCCATGCAAATTGATCATTTCACATGGCACAAGGTACGCTACTTGTTCAACTATCCTGTGTTATGCTGCAGCTCGGTTACTTCGCATCCAGATAACAAACCTGCTACAATATAGTGATTCTAATGTATATAGCTCATGTGAATTGCAAAACTTTGTTTTGCATACATTACTGGATGAAGGTTTCTGAAAGCTTTTGAACAAAACCTCATTATGATTATACTCTCAGTAATTATCATGTTCACCCTATATTTTTCTGTATATACTTTAGTTGATTTATTTATTTAGATTTCTATTACGACCTATTTCAACCTGGGAATTTGACCATTATTTTTATAGTGGTCCAATATTTACATATTTCATTATCAATAGATCACTTATAAGAGATTGCTAATACGTTGGTTTACATTTACCGATAACAGTTTTAAATATTCTTTTTTCACACTCTGAAATCAATTAAATGTAAGTAATTTGAAGTCAGAAACATTTTCATTGTTGAGCAGGGTGGCGGAACCAACCTCGCCACTATGCACTGGAGAAGCCTGGTTGCTCGCCTGCTCCCTTTAGACTATGGCCCGGCAGTTAAAACCTTTTATTTTCCCTGCAGAAAGGCGTATTCGTGCCTTTCTGCCAGGGTGTTCGGTAGATTCAATCTACCGAACAAAGTACCGATCGATGGACCACCTGGGAACTGGAGTGTACCGTCAATTGACCGCCCAGAAGCTGCGGTTAACCGCAGCTTAATTGACGAACGCTGGGTGGCCTTTGTTTGGTTGCCGAACACGTGGCAGTGGCCATTTTAGCTCCCGAATGGCCAGCGGTGTTCAGCGCCCAAACTATGGAACGGAAAACGGACACTTAATTGTGCGAACACCGCTGAGCCGCCAGCCTCCTTACCTCTGCATTCGGTAGTGGAACAGACAGACTGTTCATTCGGTAGTTTAACCGTATGAACAGCATCACCCCAGATGGCCATGCCATGGAGCCTATTCGTGTAACGAAAGACTATGGGAAAGACTTTGGCTCCATGGCGATTGAACTGTATGTATGTGATCTGAGTGCCATTCGGTAGTAATGTGCGATCAGATCTAAGCTATCTGGGGATAGGTAGAATGTGTATGTTTTATGTAATAAATGTAACCGTATGTAATTTTATGTCTTTTTACTAACGTGTGTAATGGAGTTTTGCCTCTGTCCTTGGAGATAATTGGATTACTTCCCAATTATCTCCAGGGCAGAGAGGAGGGATTGTGATGCATTGTGGGATTGTGGAAATGTGTACGTCTGTGATTGGTCAACGTCCAATATGTTTCCCAGTTTCCCATCTGGTCCCCTAGGGGAGTGTCCACCAGGTGGGAGACCTGCATAAAAGCCGGGCAGGTAACCCCAGTAAACCAGATTCTGCTTGACCCTCAAAACGAAGTGTCGTCTCGTTATTGGGGGAATTGGATTGTATACTGACTGCCAGGAGTGTAAACCTTTCGTACGTTTTTACCTGTTCGGCTGTTTCCAGTATTCGTGTAGTTTGCAGTTCGGGAGATTGGTGCTTACAGTAGCTGCCTGTGCATCGGGGAAGGGGAATATCGCCTAAACGGTTTTTAACCTCTTGTGTCCGTTACAAGCAGTTTCACCTAACGTCAGTAGGGACACAGTAAGTGGAATTGGTAGATATGGCTGAATTGGTGTAATGGAGGGAATATGGAATATGACTGGGGCAATAATTATAGCCGTATTTGGATGAATTTAGAGACCTGCAGTGACCTATGGGGGGCAGCACTCTATATAATAACATTGGTAGAGTTTACAGGGTGATATAAGTTGGGGACACAGAGCAGGGGAAGCAGTGGAGGTGAAATGTGAATTGTGGGTGGATGGAAATATTATTCTGTGTTTAATAATGTAGTGCATTATGTGGGTATGTCTGTGTAGGATGGGGTGCATTGTGTGTGTGTCTGTATAGGATGTGGGGGGCATTCTGGGTGGGGGGAGCATCTTGTTCTTGGACCCAGACAGAGCAATGTCTTGGTCAGGCCACGTCACATTTAGAAATAAACAAGAAAGATGGTGTTTGTTTATTTCTGTTTTACCACCATTTTCAGAGTTTACCGATGTGTTGGTGGTTAGGGTACCACTATTGTTTTTGTATTGGCATGGTCACATTTACACAGAAAGGACAACTTTACATTAGAAGAGAGATAATTACCTTCAGTATTCTCATATGACAAGTTCTTGCAAACAGCGTCTGGACATTTGTGTATTCTGGTGCGGAGGTATTCAGCTGCACCAATTTCACCAGACTGCTACCCATCGGGTCCCAATCTGCAGGTAACTCTAAGGACTCTCCTTCTGGAAAACACAATATGGTCTAAATCAGTCTCTAAAAACCATGAAAAGAGAAGTGAAACATAATAGTAATACTCTCTGCCATGAGATGTCTACCCTATCTGCATCCAGGTTCTGCTGCATGGGTGTAACATGGAGTGCCATTGCAGGTTCTCATTAGGGGGTTCTGCTGCATGGAGTAACATGGGATGCCAATAGGGACTTCTGCTGCATGCCATAAGGAGATTCTGAGGGTTCTGCACCATGGGGATAATGTGGGGTGCCATTACAGGGTTCAGAGGGTTAAGGTGTTCAGAGGATTCTGCAGCATAGGGTAACCTAGGTTGCCAACAGGTGGTCCAGAACGTTCTGCCATTTGGGGTGACATCAGGAGGTTCAGAGGATTCTGTTCAGGTAGTAACATGGAGTGCCATCAGGGGATTCAGAGGGTTCTGCAGGCACACCATGTTAGCAGATGGTTCAATTCCATGGGGCACCATCAGAAGGTTCAGAGGCTTTTACCACATGGGATATAATATAGGGTGCCATCAAAGAGTTCTGTTCCATTGGGTAATATTAGGTGCCATCAGGGTTTCAGAACATTCTGCTGCATTGGGTAACACAGGATGCCACCGTGGTCTCTAACACAGTGTTAAGGCCCCCTCAAGTCACACTACACACACGCACATATATATATTATTATTGTTATTATTATTATGGTATTTATATAGCGCTAACAAATTCCGCAGCGCTTTTCAATGGGTGGACAAACAGACATGTAGTTATTATTATTATGATATTTATAGAGCGCCGTCAAATTCCGCAGTGCTTTACAATGGGTGGATGAACAGACATGTAGTTATAACCAGACAGGTTGGACACACAGGAACAGAGGGGTTGAGGGCCCTGCTCAATGAGCTTACATGCTAGAGGGAAATCTTGAAGGTGAGCATCAGAGGTGGGAGTACGGACAGATGATAGACGTAAGTCTTCAGCAGATCGTAAGGGCCTAGACGGGACATACTTGTGTATTATGGAGGATAGATAGGTGGGAGCAGCATTATGTAGAGATCTGAAAGCAAGAACCAGAATTTTAAATTGAGCTCTATATTTTATAGGAAGCCAATGTAGGGACTGACAGAATGGTGAGGCATGGGAGGCGCGGGCGGACAGGAAGATGAGCCTCGCTGCTGCATTCATTATGGACTTGTGATCCTTGTCACCAGGTAGCACGGTCCTCTAGGGCAAAAACATGCACAGTCCTTGTAGTTGCAAATACTCCAGGCACTTTATTTGTAAATCCACACAGGATACAGCAGTAAATGAAAATCAAAAGTAACACAAAACCCTATAAACAAACACCTAGCTCGTCTGAGCACTAACTGACTTTAGTTCCCTATCTCTCAGGGTTAAACTAAACACAATATTGCACCAACCTTATTAGTTAGCAACGCTCTGCTATCTAACCTGTTGCTTTCCTTTCTGCACTCCCAGTGCTCCAAGCCAGCCTTGCCCTGACTGCTTTGCTTTCTGCACTCCCAGTGCTCCAAGCCAGCCTTGCCCTGACTGCTTTGCTTTCTGCACTCCCAGTGCTCCAAGCCAGTCTTGCCCTGACTGCTTCCTTTCTGCACTCCAAGTGCCTAGTCTCCTTGACTATCTGGAGAGAACAGCCTCTCTCTCCTACCTGCTTCCTGGGAGGAAGCCAACAATCCCTCTCCTTTTCCTGCCTAGCCGGGAGGAGTTTATTCCCACTGCAACAGCTGATTACCTGCAGCTGAGCAGTGGGTTGGAGACAGTCCAAAAAACCCTGGCCTGGATCTAGGTCTCCCCAGAACACCACTAAACTGTGGAGAGGAGCATTGGCCCACCCTTCTCTCCAAATGCTCCACCCCAGGGGCCCATAACTAAACAATGTGTTGTGTTGTGCAAAACACAAACTACACATACTCCCCCTGGGGTTAAAAGGCCTATCTGCCTTCACTTTATCACATATCCTCCTCCCCAGCTCAGACCCATCGGGTCGAGCGGCCTTAGAACACAAACCGTGAACATTCATAACACCTAGGCCTCTACCAGCCCTGACTAGCTTCACAGTTATAGGAAGTGGCCTATTGTGGATGGGGGCTACCTTGCTCCCTTGTAGTTTAAGGAGCCCGCACCCAATATGATAACCCAAATAGTTAGCAGTGTTAGCGGTCAAACCGGCATCCTTTACATTATTCACAACTAACCGGACCTTCATCAGGTGTGCTACCCGGTCAACCCTGTGAAACACCACATCTAGGTAGGCAGCTGCATACTCTGGCTGGAACAAAACACTTTTCATCAAAGTAACCTCACTCCCTGAATCTATCAGTGCTTGTGCACTCTTCCCTACCACCATCACCACTTTTAGCTGTGCTGTAACACCACCACCAGTCACTATACACATCTTTAAGCAAGTCAGTACAATCCTATACAGAGCCCTTATTCCTATGTCACATTGTATTGGCTCTTCACTCTCAGGACAGTTATATGTAATATGTCCATGCATGCGGCAGTTGAAGCAGTTTTTCTCAGTCTGGTCTCGTAGCCAAAATAGGACTTTTAGGTACGTTCTACCATCATAGGTATATTGTCCCAGACTTTGTCCTTGCTTTCCAGTTTCCCCGCTTATCTGGTTGCTAGCGGATCTAGGCTGAAGATCAGTACTGTGTGGCTCCTTAGTAGCCGAGTTCCTCTGAATCATCATCATCTGCTTCCACATCCACAGCAGCTTCTGATTTGACAATCTCTCAACGTTAGAGTAACTTTCAAAAGCAAACTTTGCAAAGGCTTGGCGTGTCCAATTCCTTCATGAGCTGAATTTTCCAGGTGCTCAACCTCTTCAAGACCTGGTTCTGTCACCAGCTCATCCTTCACTGGAACAAGTCCCTCCGCGAAGGGCTCCACAACATCCTCCATCTGTTCTGCGAATCCCTGGGAACCTGCCTTGCTCCCTATGGGGGTGTCCAGAGACACAGTCATGGCATCTCGCTGGGTCATTACAGCCCTGGTATCAAACAGCCGGTCAGGCATTCCGAGTCCCGCCTTTAATTCCATGACTGTGTTCTCTGAATCTGGCAGCTGTTCCCGGTAGTCAGTGCGCCAAGGCCTTGTAGCAGTAGTCTTTGCCAGCAGATCTAGTTCTACGGCTCCTGGACAATCCTTTAAGGTGTTTGTAGCTATACCAGGTGTCTCTGAAATATTTAATTCTGCTATGCCAATGTCACCTACTTTGTGACGTTTGCCTTGGTCTGGCTTAGCTGCGGACGTGCCCATCTTATCATCACAGCTTGGTTCTGTAACTGTTGCTCTCTCTTGGCTTAGATCAGAAGCGGCTACTTTGCCTTTCTTGTTTTGACTTTGTTTTGCTACTACTTCTCGGCCTTGCTTTTCTCTGCCAAACTGTTCAACAGCTGGTCGACATTCTTGGGTAGCCTCAGCTACTAAACAGTGCACCACATTGTTATACTCCACTGGGGTGCCTTGCTTCTCTCCATTTTGCTCAGCTCCTCTGCTGTTGTCTTCTCTGACTCCCCAAGTCAGTCTGCTTTTCATGCCTTTGACTTGTTCACTTGGGTGTACATCAGGGGCTTCTGCTTCATTTTTCTTTCCCTGGCTGTATTCACTAGCTTTACTTACACCTTCTGGGTGGTTTTTGCTTACCACAAACTCTTTTTCAAAGACCTCTTTATCACTACTTTTAGGCTCAATTTCATCCTTCTTGCCTTTTAATTCCTGTTCTTTCTCTCCTGCGTGTTTCTCAACAGCACGCTTTGCTGCCTCCATGCTTTTCAGCTTGCTGAAGACTTCTTCTACTGCCTCTGTCATCCCATGCAGGATGTCAGTAGCTTGGTTACAGGGTCCCTTGTCCCCACGCTCCCTGCAGGGGGCAATCTGCAAAACCTCCGTAAGGGCAGCTCTATGCTCCTGCTGAGCGTCCCTCAGGTTCTTATCCTGTGCAGCCAGGAAACTGTTTATGCCTTGTTGTTTAGCCGTTGCCTGTACCACAGCTCTCAGCAGGTCCTCCATTATAGCACCAAGCAGGTAAGAGTCTTAAAGGTACAGTGCTACTTGTTTGTGTAACAGGTCTGCAAAAATAAAATTCCTCAAGCAGACTACCAAATGACTGGCACACCCACAGACCCTCACTGTGCTACTTTGCCCGCATTCTCCACCATATTGTGATCCTTGTTTGCAGGTAGCACGGTCCTCTAGGGCAAAAACATGCACAGTCCTTGTAATTGCATATACTCAGGCACTTTATTTTGTAAATCCACACAGGATACAGCAGTAAATGAAAACAAAAGTAACAGAAAACCCTATAAACAAACACCTAGCTCGTCTGAGCACTAACTGACATTAGTTCCCTATCTCTCAGGGTTAAACTAAACACAATATTGCACCAACCTTATTAGAGAGCAACGCTCTGCTATCTAACCTGTTGCTTTCCTTTCTGCACTCCCAGTGCTCCAAGCCAGCCTTGCCCTGACTGCTTTGCTTTCTGCACTCCCAATGCTCCAAGCCAGCCTTGCCCTGACTGCTTTCTTTTCTGCACTCCCAGTGCTCCAAGCCAGTCTTGCCCTGACTGCTTCCTTTCTGCACTCCAAGTGCCTAGTCTCCTTGACTATCTGGAGAGAACAGCCTCTCCCTCCTACCTGCTTCTTGGGAGGAAGCCAGCAATCCCTCTCCTTTACCTGCCTAGCAGGGAGGAGTTTATTCCCACTGCAACAGCTCATTAACTGCAGCTGAGCAGTGGGTTGGAGACGATCCAAAAAACCCTGGCCTGGATCCATGTCTCCCCAGAAAACCACTAAACTGTGGAGTGGAGCATTGGCCCACCCTTCTCTCCAAATGCTCCACCCCAGGGGCCCATAATCTAAACAGCGTTTTGTGTTGCCTACAACACATCCTACACAGACTCCCCCTGGGGTTAAAAGGCATATCTGCCTTCACTTTATCACAGGATATATATGATATTTATATAGGGGTAAGATATTTCCCTATCTCTAGCGCTCCACAGAGTGATCTTTGTGGTGGTAGTACATCTACGAAGTTCACACTCTTTTTTCACATATCTGTTTGTGTAGGATTGGGATACCTGCACGTGTGTTGAGCTGCTGTTTTTAATTTGCATTTCCACTAAGCGCCTATTTACACTGAGCACTTTTTCTGTTGTTTGAAATCCAACGACAGCCACTGTAAGTGGGGGTCTTTGTGCTCCGATTGCGATGGTGCACATCCCATCTCCCACTGTTTCAAGCAGGGCAAAACTGGTGAAAAAGAGTACTGGGGGGCTAAGGGCAACAACTACATGTAGTTGTAAATGCGTCCTTTCTTGAGGAGTTGGTGGGAGAATGTCCTCCTCCTCATCGGCCCCAACAAAAGGCCAGGCTGTTGTTGGAAATTCAACTACAGTCACTGTAAGTGGGAATCCTTGTGCCATTTCAACCACGAGTGCTCTGATTGCGGTGGTGCCCATTCCATCTCCCACTGTTTCAAGTGGGGCAAAACTGGCAAAAAAGGGGACGTGGGGGCTAAGGGCGACAACTCCAGTAGTCGTAAACGTGATGCGCCCATGGCTTGACCTTTATAACAATCGTTGGGCAGCATGGATCCTATTGGAGGGTTTTGAGCTGGGTTTTTGGATCTCCTTTTTGGTTCACCCTCCCTTACTCTCAGTTCGGAACCTTTGGTCTGTTTGGGAATTCCCTCGGGTGATTTGGGTGAAGCTTAACAAGGAAGTATCCTTGGGCCGGATGGCCATCCCCATTTGTGTGCCCCCTATGTCCAATCTGCGGGTTTCCCCTCTGGGTGTGGTGCCTAAGAAGGAACAGGATAACTATCACCTGATTCATCATTTGTCATACCCTCCAGGGGGTTCGGTAAATGCCAAACTTTGCCAGGTTTCCTACTTATCCTCTGATGCAGCGGTCCCAAATTGTCATTATCTTCTGGGTTGTACTTTTGACGGTCAGTGCAGTGCTTATGGTGCTAGCAAGTACTAGGAAGCAGCGATTGATGGAGGTACCCGGTTGGGGTGCCAGGCGGTCCGTCAAAGTCCCCCTCCATGATTACTGTGCACTTTGCAGGGCTCAGCTTCCTTTTCAAGTTACGGGGATGGGGGGAAGCTACCAAGGCATTTAAGATCTGCCAGGCCCTTAAGGTTTAAGGCAGGGAGTGTCCTCATGGAACTCAAGGCGTCCTGTCTCAGGCGCTCTCTTGGCTAGTTTGTGTGACTCGTTACCTAAGGTTTTTCATTCTGCATTCTAGGCCCGGCTATTCCAGGTGGCCTTTTCCCTGGCTTTCTTTGGGGCCATGCGGATTTGGGAACTGGTGTGCTCTAGTCGTCGGCAGGTGGGGGGGTGCTTTTTAGTGATGTTATTTGTGCAGTGGACCAAATTTCCTTCATGTTCACCGCACGAAGACTGATGACTTTTGGAAGGGTAAGTGGGTCCATTTGGGGGCGGTGCCGGGTTACGGCATTTGTCCTGCTTTTTTCCTTTGGTGAGTACTGTTCATTCCACCTGGTTTTTCTAGTCCTCCCCCTCTTGGCGCACGAAGACGGAAACTTTCTCTCCCACTTCCAGTTTGTTAGGGTGTTCCTCTTGGGGCTCGAATCTCTTAGTATTGATAGCAGGAAGTTCAGGGGTCATTCATTCCATATAGGGGCTACTACAGAGGCCTCTAGGCTTGGAATGCCGGCACAGGTAGTTCAGAGAATCGGGAGGTGGGAGTCGGGGCCTTATGTTTCCTATGTTCTCCCTGACGGTCTCCTGAGTTGATTCCCTCCGCAGATCCGGTTTCCCCAGAATATGGATCATGGGATATTCCTATGTCTAATGGGCCAGGAGGCGTGTGGTGGTCCGGCCTGGAGGTGAACGGTTGGGCCTTCTGAAGCAGCTGTTTGGTGGTTTGGCACCAGAGGCATGAGGTGGTTGCGGCTCTTCTCAACCTGTTTCAGCTGTCCCACCTCCTGGGGGTTCCAAGTGTCCTTGTCATTCATCTGGGAGGGAATGACCTGGGTTCGGTGCCCATATGGGATGTAATGCCATCCGTTAAACGGGACATGGCGCACATTTTAATTTTATTCCCAGATGTACACCTGGTTTGGTCCAAGGTTATCGCCCATAATTTCTGGCAGCACGCTCGGAATCAGAGTGCCAAAGAGTGCTGCCATCGGAAACTGAACAGGATGGTCTCTAGATATGTTTTGGGTGTTAAACCACAGTAGAAACAAATACACAATCACATTGGCTGTCAGATCCAGGACACTCCCATACATAATAGATGAATCCCTCCTCTGTATTTTGTAGATAATTGAGTCAAGCACTGTATTAACTCTATTATCTCCAGACACAAAAAAACACATTTTATAACATTAAAAATACCCCCAAAACACATGGAAACCCCAATATAGTCTCCTGATCTGGGGGACCAACATATCTAAAAATCACCCAGATCAGTTCAGGGGTTCAGGATTTCCATGGAAGTCCCAGTTTGACCGACCGCACGCATGGTCCCATGCCCAAAACAGTTCCAGAGAATCAGGGCTTGTGGTCGGTCTAGTTCGGTAGTTCACAATATAACAGAAATATGAATGTAACCAGTTTATATGTACACTTAGTCTATGTCTATTGTTTGGGAGTGTGTTTCAACTTAACGCCACTCTTCTCAAGTGAATCCAGTCGAATGAACAAAGATATTGAAGTCCCAGTGGTGTTTGCGCCATCGTGTGTCCAATTATAGTTCCATGCACTCGATAACCAAACACTGCTGTATGTGTTTATGTGTTCGCATCTAAAGATGGCCGCTACCACGTGTCCACACATATAAATGATGGTTACCCAGCTATCCATTTAGAATGTAGCGAGGTCAATAAGGGCAATAAGCAGCACACAACGGTTCTTGGTGGTCGGTCCGTTCGACAGTTCATTCGGTATATGAACAGCATTAGTCTAATCTGTTCGGTAAGCCCTATATACTGAACCATAGAGGGGAAAAGGCACGAACAAAGCCTTTTCATAGTTCTGAACCAAAGTGTAACACAGAGGCAAGAGGCTGGCAAGCAGGCCCCTCCAAGCACCAGTGGTGAGGTTACTCTCACCATAGTGGGATTCCAGTTCACCATAGGGTTTTTGAGTGGGATGCTGCCAATCTATTTTGGGGTACACTTGATGGAGGTTGGGCTTGACCTCTTTAATTTTGTGGTGGAACAAGCCTTGAGTGGTTTTGGTGGGGTCCCCTGCTGATTTTAGACGTAAAACAGCAGGGTTGTGGCCGGGGGTATGTCCTTGCTAATTAAGTTTGAGGCGATTAGGTTAATATGTGGAATGAGGTGGTCAAGTTTCAGGTCTCAACCTCCCCTGCTCTAAAGGGTTAACCTTAGGTTACCTGTTTGGACATGCCCACCGAGCGAGGAAAAGGTCGGCTGGTGGTGAGCATTGGAAAGAAAATTAATTTATGCCGAGGGGGGAGGTGAGAATAAGTGGTACATAGCCTCATGGTCAGTATATTGGCAAGGACGGTTGGGTTATACTGTATGACACAATTTAACTTATTGTTAAGTTATGGTTATTTATGTTTGACGTTTGGTTTATATCAAGTAAAGAAGAATATTAAAGTAAATTATGGATATGTTACACAGTGTTTATCATGTTTTATAATAAATGTTTTGGCCTGTTTCATTCATACTACGTTGTCTGTCTTTATTTGGGTGGTATTTGGAATAGTTCTATGTTATTATGCTGCATCACGTTTCCCCACTACGTACATACAAGGACCTTCTCCTGATTGATGTCAGATGCCAAGCTGGAGAATAAAGCTTCAAAATGCTCATCAATTCCTACTGGTTTCATACTGTGGACTTCCTCAGGATAGAGCTAGTCCCCAGTAATCCTACTTTATAATTCCCTCCAGTCAGGAATAATGAGCTTCCAACATTAAAACCACCAGCCTAATATTATGTGGCGCTATATAAATGGCACCCTTCATGCTACCAAAATAACACCGATGCTTTTAGGCATGGACCTCATGAGACCTATGCCTGTGTCCTGTTGCATCTGGCACCAAGACATTAGCAACAGATTATCTTAGTTCTACAAGTTGCGAGGTGGGGCCTCCATGAATCAGATTTGTTGGTCCAGTACATCCCACAGATGCTCAATCTGATTGAAATCTAAGGAATTTGGAGGCCAAGGTAAAACTTTTATCTCTTTTTCATGATTCTCAAACCATCCCTGAACAACTTTTGCAGTGAGGCAGTGTGCATTATACTGCTGAAATCGTCCACTGTAATCAAAGAACTCCATTGCCAAGAAGAGGTGTATGTAGTTTGAATCAATCTCTAGGTAGGTGGCATGTGTCAAATTAACATCCGTGTGAATGGCAGAACCCAACGTTTTTAAGCAGATCATTGCCCAGAGCAAAATACTGCCTACAGCCTGCCTTCTTTCCATAGAGCATCCCTTCCCCAGATAATTTTCAATAATTGGTATTTTTTCCTATGATGTCCCACTTTATTTGCCACTGGAAGATGATTTATTACACTGGTTGCTTGGAATTTCTTTCACGTATGGGTGCATGTGCAGCTTTTGTGTTACGGCAAAAAAATGTGGGTGTCTATGTGTCAGGTTCCTATACTGACTAGCAAGACTTTTTTCCGTTTGATACTGTTCCTTTAAATCCAGTACCTGTTTCTCGCCTCTAGTGGCCTCCCTAGACCCTAGTCACCTCAGATTCTCAGCTGTATAACATTAAATCAAGTCTGCTATAAAAGGCCACACCCGACAAACCAAATGGCCTTCACATTGCAGTTGATGTTCATACTGAAAAGACTTCATATCCTGGCTCCTGTGAAACAACCTGTGACTTTCCCTTATTGCTTCAAACCTGGTTTACTTCCACCCTGCTTCATACCATTGTGGATTACTTCCAACTCTGCTTTTCATACAAACCTGATTCATACAAACCTCCATAACCGCTATCTGGACATTGCTGCTCACTCTTATTTAAAAGATGTTATTTTATTACCCCTGAAACCTTATTGTTCCTTATACCTGTCTTACTATTGTGAGGGCATTTATGGGGTGGTATTAAAAATATTTTCATCACAATTATCAAATGTAATAATATTAAAATTGATATCTTGGCACTGTTTCCCCGATTTATGATTTAAACATAGAATGTGATGGCAGATAAAAACCATTCGGCCCATCCAGTCTGCCCAATTTTCTAAAGACTTTCATTAGTCCCTGGCCTTACCTTATAGTTAGGATAACCTTATGCTTAAACTCCCTCACTGTGTTAACCTATTCCATGCATCCACTCTCAGTACAGTAATACTTCCTGATATTATGTGTAAGACTATGTCCTCTTGTTGTGGTGTTTTTTCTTCTTTTAAATATAGTCTCCTCCTTTACTGTGTTGATTCCTATCTATCCTCCCTTATACACAAGTATGTCCCGTCTAGGCCCTTACGATCTGCTGAAGACTTACGTCTATCTTCTGTCCGTACTTCCACCTCTGATACTCACCTTCAAGATTTCTTGAGGGCTGCACTGTTCCTGTGGAACTCGCTTCCCTCTTCCATTAGATGCTCACCCAGTCTCCACTCCTTCAAAAAATCATTAAAAACTCACTTCTTCATTAAAGCGTATCAATTAAACTGTTAATAGCTCCCGACTGACTCTTCTTCAGCAACTGTCACTAGTCTAACACTATCCTTGCCTTTTTGTGTCATTTTACCCCACTCCCTCTAGCATGTAAGCTCACTGAGCAGGGCCCTCATCCCCTCTGTTCCTGTGTGTCCAGCTTGTCTGGTTACAACTACATGTCTGTTCGTCCACCCATTGTAAAGCGCTGCAGAATTTGATGGCGCTATATAAATGGCATAATAATAATAATTCCCTTTATGTATTTAAATGTTTCTATCATATCTTCCTTGTCTCATCTTTCCTCCAAGCTATACATGTTAAGTTCCTTTAACCTTTCCTTGTACGTTTTATCCTGCAATCCATGAACCAGTTTAGTAGCCTGTAGCGGATGGCATTGGACTGTCCTCAAGGGTTATGTTAAAAGTGCAATTCGTGTGTTTATTCTCATATAACTAAAATTGTATGTAGCATTCGTATGTTTGTTCATTAGTTTTCATCCGTATTCCATACAAATGAAAACTACCGAACCAGTAGACCACCCCAGAGAGAAATGTGTACCTTATTAGGCTTTCACACTTCTCTAACCGCAAGTTAATTGGTGCAATCGGTACTTTACAGATGTATCTGGGTGGCCGCCGTTCGGCCTACGAACACATGGCGGCAGCCATATTACGCACGAAACCTCAGCGGTGTTTGGTCGTCGAATGTCTGGAACTCAAATCAGACACTCAATTACCTGAACACTGCTGATACCTCCAGAGCTCTGTAACTCCCGAACGGAGGGGCCAACCAGCCCCTCGTTCGGCGAATTAAAAGTATCGAACAAGGGTATTCAGACGAATACCGATTTAATAGTGGATGGCAAGGATTTATGTGTATTTTATCTCCCGAACGGAGACCGACCGCAGGGCCAAAACACATGGAACCCTTTTCGCCTACCACCTCATGTGCGGTCGGTCAAATAGTTTCTTCTACCTAACTCCCGAACCCCTGGTCCGATCTCCAGGAATTTTGAATATGTTGGTCACCCAGATCAGGGCTACCAGGGGGTGCCATTTAGACAATTGTACCTGACTCCAACTGAGGTCTCACCAGTGTTCTGTACAATGGCATGAACACTTCCCTCGTTCTACTGCAAATACTTCTCCCTATAAACCCAAACATTCTGCTAGCATTTACTGCTGCTCTATTACATTTTCTGCCTACCTTTAAGTCATCAGAAATAATCACCCCTAAATCCCTTTCCTCATATGTTGAGGTTAGGACACTATCAAATATTCTCTACTCTGCCCTTGGGTTTTTACGTCCAAGATGGATTATCTTGCACTTATCCACATTAAATGTCAGTTGCCACAATTCTGACCATTTTTCTAGTTTACCTAAATCATTTGTCATTTGGCTTATCCCTCCTGGAACATCAACCCTGTTACATATCTTAGTATCATCAGCAAAAAGACATACCTTACCATCAAGACCTTCTGCAATATCACTAATAAAAATATTAAAGGGAATGGGTCCAAGTACAGATCTCTGAGGTACCCCACTGGTGACAAGCCCAAGCTTCGAATATACTCCATTGACTACAGCCGTCTGTTGCCTGTCACTCAGCCACTGCCTTACCCATTCAACAATATTGGAATCCAAACTTAAATATTGCAGTTTATTGATAAGCCTTCTATGTTCAACAGTTTCAAAAGCCTTACTGAAATCTAGGTAAGCAATGTCTACTGCACCACCCTGATTAAAGCTGAAAATTATCCACTATTTTAATTCTCATAGATCCTGGCATATGTCTTACTTCATTAGAGGATTTTACTTCACACATTAATCATAAAATAATTATAAAAATATAATTTATTGTGACAATATAGGTCAGTCTATTTTACATTGAGAAAATGACTAAGTCCCATTCGAACAAGCGTTTGAATCTTCGAACGGGACGTAGTCTCCAGCCTCAGTGTCAAAGTGGAGTAGAAGGTACGGGTCAGCGGTATTTGTGCAATTGGGTAGCCGAAAACATTTCCATAGATTTGGCTGCACACACCGCTGACCGCGTTCGAATGAGTTAAAATGGCTGCCGCCACGTGTTCCGTTTTCGAATGGCAGCCACTTCGACGACTTCGGCACTTCAACTGCATCCGAAGTGCCAGTTTAAAAGTACAAATCCTTTCTCTGGGAATTAAAGGGTCAGAAACAGCATTCTAAAAATCCATTATGCCCAAATCAGTTCCTAGAAGGGCAATACATCCCAGGGCCATAGTCGCAGGGCAGGAGGCTGGCAAACAGGCCCCTCCAAAAACCAGTGGCGAGGTCCCTTTTGCCACATATCTCCCCTTCGGGGGGTAGACTAACCAGGTACCTGACCTTCTGTCGGTCGGTGCCTGAGTTAGTCTGACAACCCACCCACAACAGCAAAGTACAAGAGCAGCCCACCCACAACAAACAGTTACTGCATCTGGATATTCCTCTGAGGTCACTGGGCAACACACTGTGGGGGCTTGGGGGGCAGAGGCCAGCTGCGCTCTGCCCCGATGCCAGCGCTTCTGCTGTG
>OW240918.1:3102963-3127203 GCA_933207985.1 Pelobates cultripes
GGGTGGCTGGAGGTCTGACTATCCAGGTTATATGTGGGGGTGGCTGGAGGTGTGACTATCCAGGTTATATGTGGGGGTGGCTGGAGGTGTGACTATCCAGGTTATATATGGGGGTGGCTGGAGGTGTGACTATCCAGGTTATATGTGGGGGTGACTGGAGGTGTGATAGTGGCTGGAGGTGTGGTCATGGTGTGGCTATTCCATGTTATATGTGGGGGTGGCTGGAGGTGTGGTCAGGGTGGGGCCATTACAGGACATTATGGGGGTGTGACTGGAGGTGTGGTCAGAGTGTGGCTATTACAGGACATTTTGGCGGGTGACTGGAGGTATGGTCAGGGTGTGGCTATTACAGGACATTTTGGGGGTGTGACTGGAGTTTTGGTCAGGGTGTGGCTATTACAGGACATTTTGGGGGTGTGACTGGAGTTTTGGTCAGGGTGGGGCTATTACAGGACATTTTGGGGGTGTGACTGGAGGTGTGGTCAGGCTGGGGCTATTACAGGACATTTTGGCGGGTGACTGAAGGTATGGTCAGGGTGGGGCTATTACAGGACATTTTGGGGGTGTGACTGGAGTTTTGGTCAGGGTGTGGCTATTACAGGACATTTTGGGGGTGTGACTGGAGGTGTGGTCAGGGTGTGGCCATTACAGGACATTTTGGCGGGTGACTGAAGGTGTGGTCAGGGTGGGGCTATTACAGGACATTTTGGCGGGTGACTGAAGGTATGGTCAGGCTGGGGATATTACAGGACATTTTGGGGGTGTGACTGGAGTTTTGGTCAGGGTGGGGCTATTACAGGACTTTTTGGCAGGTGACTGGAGGTGTGGTCAGGGTGGGGCTATTTCAGGACATTTTGGGGGGTGACTCCATGACCTACTGATAACCGTCTATGGAACTAAAATGTAAATATTTAGAAGAACAAGACTGGTTTCTAAACACATTATTGTAGTTTAAAGGGACGTTACTGGGAGTGTTATTGCTGATTGCGGATTCCTGATATAACATTTCTGATATCCCCAGGTGGAGCGAATTTGTCTTCTTCTGATGTTGCTGAGGCCATGTTAGAAGCGCTGGCAAGTTTTGCTAAATCTGCCGTTTCCATAAAGAAAGTGAAAGTTGTTATTTTCCAGCAGAACATGTTAAACGATTTCCACACAAGTATGAAAAAAATGGAGGGAAGTAATCCCAAAAAAACATGGTTCCGCAGCACTCTTGAGTGTAAGTGATGTCACCAAATGCCCCCTTTTATCTCATTTGTAGGAAGCAGAAATCATAATAATGATAATATAAAACCCTGTCCATACTGAGATCGCACATTATAAAATCAGCCAACGTGTTATACAAGTTTCCTTTTACACATGCGCACACTTACAGTTCCTGTTACTTGTACTGGTAAGTGTTTCCCAGCATGCACCTGACTGCAGTAAATACACTATATATGAGTTGGCTGACATGGAGGTAGAACTGAATTACAAAAAGTACGTGGCTCAGGCACTTTCATACAATGTACATACAGTGACACAGCAGGAGAACAACTCCTATTACCTCCTATCTCTGTATGTGGATCAGTGGCCCTGATTCTCCTGTCTTTTATCTGTACGTGGCTCAGACACTCTAGTTCTCTTACCTTTTATCTGTACATGGCTCAGACGCTCTAGTTCTCTTACCTTTTATCTGTACATGGCTCAGACACTCTAGTTCTCTTACCTTTTATCTGTACATGGCTCAGACACTCTAGTTCTCTTACCTTTTATCTGTACATGGCTCAGACACTCTAGTTCTCTTACCTTTTATCTGTACATGGCTCAGACGCTCTAGTTCTCTTACCTTTTATCTGTACGTGGCTCAGACGCTCTAGTTCTCTTACCTTTTATCTGTACATGGCTCAGACACTCTAGTTCTCTTACCTTTTATCTGTACGTGGCTCAGACACTCTAGTTCTCTTACCTTTTATCTGTACGTGGCTCAGACACTCTAGTTCTCTTACCTTTTATCTGTACGTGGCTCAGACGCTCTAGTTTTCTTACCTTTTATCTGTACATGGCTCAGACACTCTAGTTCTCTTACCTTTTATCTGTACGTGGCTCAGACACTCTAGTTTTCTTACCTTTTATCTGTACGTGGCTCAGACACTCTAGTTCTCTTACCTTTTATCTGTACATGGCTCAGACACTCTAGTTCTCTTACCTTTTATCTGTACATGGCTCAGACACTCTAGTTCTCTTACCTTTTATCTGTACGTGGCTCAGACACTCTAGTTCTCTTACCTTTTATCTACACGTGGCTCAGACACTCTAGTTCTCTTACCAAGCTACTCCTCAATTCTGCTTACTTCCAACCCTGGTCAATACCAGCCTGAACTACTCCTCAATTCTGCTTACTACCAAACCTGCCCAATACCAGCCTGAACTACTCCTCAATCCTGCTTACTACCAAACCTGCTCAATGCCAGCCTGAACTACTCCTCAATCCTGCTTACTACCAAACCTGCTCAATGCCAGCCTGAACTACTCCTCAATCCTGCTTACTACCAACCCTGCTCAATGCCAGCCTGAACTACTCCTCAATCCTGCTGACTACCAACCCTGCTCAATACCAGCCTGAGCTACTCCTCAATCATGCTTGATGAGTACTCCTTCTAATTGGAGGCTTATTAAATATCTCCTTTTCCTGTAATCCTGCAACCAATTTGTTCTGTTTTATTTGTACTTCTATTTTAACCTACACTTTTAGCTATAGGTTTTCTTATTATTTTCTTTCATTCCTGTTTATAATTGTTACGGTACCTCCAGTAATAAAATGTACAAACCGCCGTTTAGCGAATGTTCCCCGTTCGCAATAATGTGGTCTGGTAGCGGGTATAGTAAAACCATGCGAACCGCCAGCTAGGGAACACTCCAAACTCCCGATGGCAAATCGCCATTTTAAATACAAGTCACAAAACACATAAAAATCTATAACTTTATAACTGCCGAACATATTGCATTTGTGTAACACATCCCCAGATAGCCTGGATCTGAGTGCATATTATTGGCGAATAGCGCTCAGATCCCATTCGCATAGTTCAATCGCCATGGAGTCAAAGTCTATTACAGTTCTTCGGTATGCGATTGACTCCATGGGACGGCTATCTGGGTGAAGTCCATTCGTGTTGTTGAATCTCCCGAACGGCCGGCATTCGTATACTTTTGTCGATTGAGAAGGGGAGGTCGACGGCTTCAGCGGTGTTCGGTTGAAAAAGTGTCCGTTTTCAGATCCATGAAATAATCGTCGAACACCGCTGGTCTTTTGCATGGTTAAAATGGCCGCCGCCTCGTGGTCGACATACGAACGACGACCACCCGGCATTCGGTTTTAATTGAGAAGTGGCTGTGGTTAACCGCAACGTTCTAATTGGGATCAATAGGTTAACCAGCAGCACACTTCTCTTCTGGGTGGACGACCGTTCGGTAGTTTCGTTCAACAAAAAACGACATTCCCTTAAACAAAGCATACGAATGGGGAAATTCATGCAACTGGCAAAATAGACGAACACAGTACTTTTAATCCAGACAGATGGGTCTGTCACACGGCTCCCCCCTTGTGGAACACTCCGGCAGACCCGGCTTGACCCTTTGGCGGGTCAACTTGGGGATGACCGGACTGGGAAGGAGTAGGGACGTCTGTTTGCCGGGACAACCCATCCGCATTCCCATTCTGCTTACCGGGTCGGTAGCTGATGGTGAAGTTGTAAGGCTGCAGTGCCAAACTCCACCTCAGCAGTCTGCCATTGTCTCCTGAGACCCGGTTAAGCCAGACAAGGGGGTTGTGGTCCGTTATAAGGGAAAACTCCTGCCCGTACAAATAAGGGCTCAATTTCTTCAGTGCCCAGACCAGGGCTAAACACTCTTTCTCCACTGCCGCATAACTCACTTCCCGAGGTAGTAACTTTCTGCTTAAGTATGCGACAGGGTGTTCTCCTCCATCTTCCCCGACCTGGCTCAGCACAGCCCCCAGTCCATACATGGAAGCATCTGTATGAACGAGAAAACGTTTGTTAGGGACTGGGGAAGCCAGGACAGGGGCATTAACAAGAGCCTGCTTAAGTGCTTGAAACACGGCTTCACAAGCTGGAGACCACAGGACCTGCTTAGGCAAATTCTTCTTAGTCAGGTCAGTCAAGGGCTTAGCAAATGTACTGTAGTCGGGGACAAAACGTCGGTAATACCCTGCCGTCCCCAGGAAGGCCAGCACTTGGGTCTTGGTGATAGGTGTGGGCCAGTTAGCCACAGCCTCTACCTTGGCTGGCTCCGGTCTCTGGCTCCCACATCCTACTCTGTGACCCAAGTACTGCACTTCTGCCATGCCTAGATGGCACTTGTCTGGCTTCAAGGTCAGGCCTGCGGCCCGAATCTTGTCCAGCACCACCCCCACGTGTACTAAGTGGTCTTCCCAGGTCTCACTGTAGACCGCAATGTCATCCAGGTATGCACATGCAAAGTCCTGGAAGCCATCGAGGAGCCTATCCACCATACGCTGGAAAGTAGCCGGAGCATTCTTCATCCCAAATGGCATAACCTTAAACTGGTACAGGCCAAATGGGGTGACGAATGCCGACTTAGGGATAGCATCCTCGGCCAGGGGAATCTACCAATAACCTTTACACAGGTCAATGGTGGTCAGGTAGCGCCCCCTGGCAATACGGTCTAATAACTCGTCTACCCGGGGCATAGGGTAGGCGTCAGTGGTGGTCCGCTCGTTGAGCCGCCTGTAGTCCACGCAGAACCGGGTGGTCCCGTCTTTCTTAGGCACCAGAACTACAGGCGAGGCCCAAGGGCTGTCTGAATGCTCGATAACCCCCAGCCTGGTCATCTCCTGTATCTCCTTCCGCATTCCTTCTCGGACTGCTTCAGGGATACGGTATGGGGGTTGTCGTAGGGGGTTCTGTCCGGGTGTCTCGACCTTGTGTACAGCTAGGGTAGTGTACCCGGGTTCTTGGGAGAACGTCGCCTGCTTCTCCCACAGTAACTGTCTCGCCTGTACCTTCTCTGCCGGGTTTAGCCGGTCCCCCAGCTGTACAAGACTAGTAAGGTCTGTCTGGGGATCCCTCTCTAACAACGGTATCGGTAAGTTCTCGGGGTCGTCAGTAGCTGGGGCACATACTGCCTCAACATCCTCTGGTCGTTCTTGATAATCCTTCAGCATGTTCACATGGAAGGATCGCTGAATCCTTTCATCTGAACAGCTGGCTATAAGGTAGGTAGTATCACATACCTGAGCTATCACTTTATACGGGCCCTGCCAAGATGCTTGCATCTTGTTCGTCTTCACAGGCTTGAGTACCAGAACCTTCTGCCCAACCTGGAAGACCCGCTGTCGGGCACCCCGATCGTACCACCGTTTCTGTCTCCCCTGGGCCGCCTGGAGATTCTCCCTTACCATCAGGGATAGTTTCTCCATGCGGTCCCGGAGTTCCAGGACATATGGTACTATGGGGGTCCCTTCTTGCTCTGTCTCCCCCTCCCAGTGTCCTCTAATGAGATCTAGGGGTCCACGGACCCTTCTCCCATAGAGTAACTCAAAGGGGGAGAACCCAGTAGATTCCTGGGGCACCTCTCTGTATGCAAATAGCAGATGAGGCAGGAATCGCTCCCAGTCTCTGCAAGTGTCAGTAAAGGTCCTCAACATCTGTTTGAGGGTGCCATTAAATCGCTCGCAGAGACCGTTAGTCTGTGGGTGATAGGGTGAGCTAAGCAGAGGTTTAATACCGCACACCTTCCACAGCTGCTGGGTAAGCACAGCGGTGAACTGGGTTCCCTGATCGGAGAGAATCTCCTGAGGGAACCCGACCCTAGTGAAAATTTTAACCAGGGCATCAGCAACCGTCTCTGCCTCTATATTAGACAGCGCTACTGCCTCTGGATAACGTGTGGCATAGTCCACCACGGTGAGAATATACTTCTTACCTGATGGGCTAGCCCTGGCCAGTGGACCCACAATGTCAACGGCTATGCGGGAAAAGGGTTCTCCAATGATAGGCATCGACTGAAGCCTAGCTTTTGGGTGATCCCCCCGCTTACCTACCCGTTGACAGGTGTCACACGTGCTACAATAAACCCGCACATCTCGGTTAAAATTGGGCCAGAAGAAGTTTTGTGTGATCCTATGAGCTGTGCGGCGGGAACCTAGATGGCCTGCTAATGGCACATCATGCCCAATCCGCAGAATCTCCTGCCGGTATTTGGCAGGTACCACTAGCTGTCGATTCTGCGGAGGGGTACTCGGCTTCTGGGACGGTTTCGGGATCCTGTACAGTCTATCCCCCACCCACTCGTAGTGCTCCCCATCTACTCCTTCTCCCCCAGAATCGGCCCTGGCCCTGTACTTTGCTAGCGTCGGGTCTTCCCTGGTTTCCTTCCCGTACATCTCTGGGGTATCCCAGCCTAAAGGGGCCTGGTCTAAGGTACAAGTCGGGGTAGAGAGTCTTACCTGGGTCTCAGCAGCAGGTGGGCCGGTCTCGGCGGCACGGGTCTGGGCACGGGTCGTGACAGCATCCACTTCAGCGGGACCCATGGGAGCAAAGGCTGAAACAAGGGGCGCCAAGTCATTGCCAAGGAGGACATCCGCGGGTAAGTCCTTCATGACCCCCACATTCACATGTCTAGCGCCCACTCCCCAATCCAAATGCACCCGGGCAACGGGTAGACGAAACACGGCACCCCCGGCTACTCGTACTGCTACCGTGTCCCCGGTATGTTGGGCTTCGGATACCAGGTGCTTCTGGAGCAAAGTCATGGTTGCCCCGGTATCCCGTAGACCACTGACCTCCTTCCCGTTTACTTTCACACACTGCCGGTGGTGCTGTCTGTTATCCCGGTGGGCAGCCTGAACGGGGTCTGCCTCATGCAGGATGCCCCAGCACTCCTCTTCCTCTACACAGTGAGCGGCTGGGAGGGGAGGTCGTGGATTGCCGCCTGCTGGTCTCCTCCAGGACTGGTTCTGGTTGGCGCTGTTCATCGGGCACTCGGTTCGCTTGTGCCCTAGTTGCTTGCACAGGTAGCACCGAATGGGTTGAGTGTACTCTCGTGCATTAAACCGAGATGGCTGTTGGTACGGGGCAGATGGAGGAGGTGCTGATAGGCGATTCATTGGAGGCTGGTATAGGTTGGCTGCTGGTGGTGCTGCTGGCCTGTACTCCACTCTGGCGGGAGCCTTACTGATGAGACTGTCCAGTTTGCGGGCGTCGGTATACTCATCCGCCAGGCGAGCTGCTTCATGCAGAGTGGAGGGTTTACGGTCCCTTACCCACTCTCTGACCCCTGCTGGTAATTTGTCAAAACAATATCCAAAAGAAACATCTGCAGCACCTCTTCTCCGGACACAGCCTGGCACCCCGCCATCCAGTGGGCGGCTGTGCGGTGCACCTTACATGCCCATTCTACGTATGAGTCCCCAGAGGTCTTGACAGTGTCTCTGAACCTCCTCCGGTACGCCTCAGGTGTAACGGCATACCGGGAGAGTAAAGCTTCCCTGACTGCCACATAATCCCCAATCTCCTCATCAGGGATAGCCCGAAAAGCCTCGCTGGCCCGGCCAGATAACTTGCCGGACAATATAGTAACCCAGTCTTCCAGGGGTACCTTGTGCAGGGCACATTGCCGCTCAAAATCAGCAAGGTACCCATCAATCTCTCCTTCTGTCTCACTGAAGGCTTTAAACGCTGTAAATGGCACTTTCTTTCTATCTCCCGGGTTTGCTGTGACTGGGGCTGCTGCAGCACTGCTTTGGCGTAGGTTGGCCTCCACAGCGGCCATGACCCGGTCGATGATCTCTGCAGATGGGTTGGGACCATAATGGGCCAGCCTGATTCTTACCGCCCGGTCAAAGCTTGCCTCCTCGGGGGTTCTGTCAGCTGTGCTGGGTCCATTGGTTCCCTCTGCCGCTGGTACTCCATCCATTTCCAGCAATAGTGCAATAATATCCCTCTTCCTGAGGTTACTGGCTTGTCCGCCTCTTTGCTCTAATAAATCCTTTAGGGTAGCTCTTCTCAGTTTCTGGTATTGTAGTTCCATTTAATCCTGGTTGTAGTGGTCTCTTTGGGCGCTGAGGATCATCCCGTCGCTTGCCACCAGTTGTTACGGTACCTCCAGTAATAAAATGTACAAACCGCCGTTTAGCGAATGTTCCCCGTTCGCAATAATGTGGTCTGGTAGCGGGTATAGTAAAACCATGCGAACCGCCAGCTAGGGAACACTCCAAACTCCCGAACGGTACCTGTACGGCTCTTTCCCTTCACAAGCTCCAAATCCACGAACTGCCAATAGTAACCGAACGCCAATATCTCCTAAGCGGCAAATAATCCAAATAAGCAGTCTCTAGTCGCCGGTAATAAAATCCCCCCCAATAACGAGACCAAGCTCCGCTTTGAGGGTAAAACACGAACTGATTTACTGTGGGCTACCTGCCCGGTATTTATGCAGGTCTCCCACTTGGTGGACACTCCCCTAGGGGACCAAATGGGAGACTGGAATTACAGAAAGACATGGGGACATTTTGGACACACATCCCCACAATATTCCCATCATGCATCACAGTTCCCTCCCCTCTGCTCGGGGGATAATTGGGAAGTCACAAAACACATAAAAATCTATAACTTTATAACTGCCGAACATATTGCATTCGTGTAACACATCCCCAGATAGCCTGGATCTGAGTGCATATTATTGGCGAATAGCGCTCAGATCCCATTCGCATAGTTCAATCGCCATGGAGTCAAAGTCTATTACAGTTCTTCGGTATGCGATTGACTCCATGGGACGGCTATCTGGGTTAAGTCCATTCGTGTTGTTGAATCTCCCGAACGGCCGGCATTCGTATGCTTTTGTCGATTGAGAAGGGGAGGTCGACGGCTTCAGCGGTGTTCGGTTGAAAAAGTGTCCGTTTTCAGATCCATGAAATAATTGTCGAACACCGCTGGTCTTTCGCATGGTTAAAATGGCCGCCGCCTCGTGGTCGACATACGAACGACGACCACCCGGTATTCGGTTTTAATTGAGAAGTGGCTGTGGTTAACCGCAACGTTCTAATTGGGATCAATAGGTTAACCAGCAGCACACTTCTCTTCTGGGTGGCCGTCTGTTCGGTAGTTTCGTTCGACAAAAAACGACATTCCCTTAAACAAAGCATACGAATGGGGAAATTCATGCAACCGGCAAAATAGACGAACACAGTACTTTTAATCCAGACAGATGGGTCTGTCACAATAATATATTTAGGGCATATTGCTTAAGCCCTTTATTTCTGTTTACTCTCTATTTCCTATAATTTCTAATATAGGATATCCTGTTCATACTATGTCTAGGACCACAAATAAAGTACCTGAAGTCAACCCTGGCATGTCTCCTCTCTGATCTGCTCAAGATCATGACAAACTCCTTCTGAAACCTCAAATTACAAGCATTTAAATCTTACTCCTACCTTCTCTTACTTTCTATGCTTCTGCTCCTGGCAGTTGGCGATGTCTCTCCATCCTGGCCCTACCTCTACCTATCTACCTTGTGTCCAATCCAGAAACCTCTCCAATCTTATATCCATCCTATGTAACTCTCCCTTTAAGCCCTCCTTCTACTCTGCTCTATGGAATGCACACTCTGTGTGCAACATAACTAAATCTACTTCTATCCATGACTTATTCATCTAACGCTCCCTAAATGTATTTGCTTTAACTGAAGCTTGGCTCTCTCCCTCTGACACAGCTACCCCTGCCTCGTTATCTTATGGTGGTCTACAGTATACGCACAACCCAAGAAAGTCTGACAGTAGAGGTGGCAGTGTTGGGTTTCGGCTTTCTCCTCACTGCTCCTTCAAACCTCTACCCACTCCCCCCTTTCCTCTCTTTGAAATTCGCTTATTCAAACCCATATCGGTAAACATTGCGGTTATTTATCGGCCCCAAGGTTCTCCTCGTCTCTTCCTTGACCATTTTGCTGCCTGGCTACCTTACTTCCTTTTAAGCAATATCCCATCCCTAATTCTACGGGATTTCAACATTCCCATTAACCCACCCTTGTCCTCAGTAGCCTCAAAACATATTTCAATCACCTACTCCGTTGGGCTATCGCAATGGGCTAATTCTCCCACGCATTTAGCTGGCAATACCCTAGATCTTATTTTTTCAAATGCATGCTCTGTCTCAATCTCTGTAATACTTCATTTCCTCTATCAGACCACGACCTCCAATCATTTCTTCTCGAGTGCCCCCACACCAAATACTCTCAACCTAACCCCCCACAACTCAGGAGGAATCTAAATTCTCTTGACCTCCAGCAACTCTCTGCTCCATTCCAAACTCTCATCCATCCCTGCCTTCTCGGGTCCCTCTCTGGCTATCTCCTCATATAATGCTATATAATGCTACATCCCTGCCCTAGATGCTGCAGCCCCACTCCAAGCATGCTCCTCAAGGACCATGGCACACTAAGTCAACCCGCTACCTGCACAGATGCTTCCGTTCAGCTGAACACTGCTGGAGGAAGTCTCGCACCTTGTCAGACTTTCTACACTATAAATCTGTCTTGCGCGCATACAGTGCAGCCTTCACCCTTGCAAAACAGTCCTACTTTTCTTTTCTCCTTAGTTCATGCTCCCGCAATCCTAGGCATCTCAACACTTCTAACTATCTTTTTCGCCATGCTGTGACCACCCCACAAGCTAATCTTTCAGCTGATAGCTTTGCATGTTACTTTACTGACAAGATTAAACAGTTAAGGAATGAGTTATCCGATCTCTATTTCAACCTCACTTGGATCATACCATCCCTATCCTCCAAGACTTCCCTCCAGCTACTGAACAGGAGGTGGCTGCGCCTCTCCTCTCGTCCCACCACCTGTCCGCTTGATCCAGTACCTTCCAACCTCATCAGAGCTCTCACCCCTTGTCTTGTACCATCCTTAACACACATCCTAAACTGCTCTCTTTCATCTGGCGTTGTCCCTGCTCCCCTTAAGCATGCTACTTTCGTACCCATTCTAAAAAAGCCATCCCTAGACCCGTTTTCCAACTATCGTCCCATATCCCTGCTTCCTTTTTCCTCAAAGCTTCTAGAAAGACTTGTCTTCACTCATATGACTCACTTCCTAAATTCCAACTCCCTCCTCGATCCTCCTGTGACTGCTCTTATTAAAGCTACAAATTACCTAATTGCAGCCAAATCCAAAGGCCAGTACTCCAAACTAATTCTTTTTGACCTCTCTGCTGCCTTTGACACTGTTGATGGCCTCACCTTTGCACCTCATGTCCAGTCTGTTGCTAAAACCTGTCTATTCCAACTTAAAAAAATTACCTACATACGCCCCTTTTTACACAAGATACTGCCAAGGAGCTTGTTTATGCTCTAGTAATCTCTTGCATCGATTATTGTCATTTCTTCCTAAGTGGTCTCCCCAGAAGCAGTACCACCGCCCCCTACAATGTTTGGTGAATGCTGCTGCCAGGCTGATGTTTCACTCCTGTTTCTCCTCTCACCCCTTACTCCTCTGTCGATCCTTACGCTGGCTTCCTGTCCCCTACAGGTGTCAATTTAAAATACTAATTACTAAATACTAACCTATAAAGCTCTAACCCACTCTAGCCCCTTACATTTCCTCACTGATTCATTGTTATGCCCCCTCTCGCTCTCTCCTCTCTACTGGCGTCCTTCTCCTGTCTGCTGCTCTCACCCTAACTGCAAATTCACGCCTGTAAGACTTCTCACGGACGGCTTCTTTCCTTTGGAACAGCCTGCCTAGCCCTATCAGACTCTCCCCTGGTCTTCAATCCTTTAAGAAGTCCCTCAAAACCCATCTTTTCAGGAAAGCTTATGGCCTCCAAGAGTAACTTCTATCTCTCAAACCTTCCTCTAGCTCTCTCCTAAAGGGCCACACTCCACTCTCACCTTCATTTCTGCTACTTTCCCACCATGTCTATTTGCTATCTCTCTCAATACCCTTCCTATTGTGTTTTTCTAAACCACTTTCTCTAGATTGTAAGCTCGTTTGAGCAGGTCCTCCACTGCCTATTGTTCCTGTTACATTTTGTTTTTGTCTCATTTGGTAAATTCCCCTTTTATTGTAAAGCGCTGTGGAATAAGCTGGCGCTATATAAATATCATTAATAATAATAATAATACGTGGCTCAGACACTCTAGTTCTCCTCTTTTCTCTGTATACATGGCTCAGACAATCCTTTTCTCTGCCACGTTTCTCTGTACGTGGCCCAGGTGCCCTGAGTCACCCTTTTTCTGTGCACAGTTTACATCATACTGTTCATGATGAAAAGAGGTTTTCAGAGTGTCTTGAGAGCTTTTACAGTTTAACAGTTTTTTTTACTAATGTATAAAAGGTGTTGAACACTCACCATTTGTGAACAAAACATGTTTTTAGTGTGTTTTTAGTTCTTAAAGCGGTTTATTGTTACATACATATGGTTTCATACATTGGTTTTCTGAACGAATCCTATATCTTTCAGCGTATTACATGCATCAAGTATTACATTCATCTTTACAGTTGTAGGTTGGATTGTGTTCTTCCTCTGCGTTGCTCTTCATGAGGTTACTTCGGGCCCAACCGTTTCTGCTTCATTTGTCTGTGCAGTGTTTCCTCTCGTATGTAAATTTACCTCTTCCCTTTATTTGTGAACATCATTATGAACATTAACAGAAACCTAGGTCTAATTCGTATCTGACCCATCTCCTGTTTTGGGTTTAACTGTATGAGTACCGGCATCCATCTTGATACCTCTTCCATAGATAGGGTATGTAGGGACCTCCCTCCCGGTTTTGCACTGCTAGGGGCAATATAGTGTGAGTGCTTGTAGTTTAATGTGTTTTTAGTACTTACAGAGTTCTCCTGTTGTCTTTTGCCAGCTATTGTGAATTATTTTACACCAAACACTGAAGACTATTTAGATGAAGAGATCTTTGAACTGAAGGAAGACATTGACCCAGCTATATTTAATGTATGTGGAGAAAGCAAGGAACGTGTAAAGGACACTGTAGCTTGGCTTCGAGGACTCATATTGAAAGAGCAGTATGAGCAAATTATCAAGGATGATTGGATTAAGGATTTTGGAAAGCAGGAGCTCGAGAAGTTGCGTGATCTACAGAAGAAATTCCATGTGACTGTTTCGTTTGCTCTCCATGATTCCAAAGTCACCGTGGCTGGTCTCACCAGAGACGCTTTAAGAATGAGCAATGAGATCCAAACCTTGATAAATGATGTGCGGGATAAGAAAAGCAGAGAGCGTGAGGCACAACTCTACAGTAACTTGGTGGAGTGGAGATACCACGATGGCACCAAATTTATACCATTTGACATCATGATGAACATGGAGCTGGAAAAAGCCAAGGTGCAGAACCAGCAAAGTCTTACTGTCGACATCAGGGGAGTAAAACACACTGTGAATATGGAGCTAAAATCTGCAAGTGATGGCAAGGGGAACACAGTGAAGATCGAAAGAGTTCCGAAAAATGGTACGTTATTCTGGTATCTTGTGTAGTATAATGGTGGAATTAGGAGTTTAGGATAACAGTCTTTTTGGGGTGCGTTGGTGATAATGTGGATTTGTGAAGTGGTTTGGAATAGCAGCGGATTTGGGGAAAGTTCAAAACAATGGTGGATTGTGGAGGGTTTAATATGACCATAGCTTTTAGTAGGGTTTTGGTTAATAGTAGATTTAGGGAAAGGGTAGATTTGTAGAGGATTTAGGATAACAGCAGATTTGGGGAGGGTTTATCCAGCATTTGGATCATTACAGTAGTAGACATAATAGATTATACAATATGAGCAAACACCAGGTAATAAATCTGTTCTCTGAGTAATTATTTATATTTCAGAGCAATCCCTGAAGTTACCTTCTCACTGGGCCCCGATGGACAGTGATCAGGTTAAGGTGATACAGCTAAATTCTGGATGTCAGGAATACTTGGACGTCCAGGGGCAGTTTGCAAAAACCTGTCAAATGAAAATAATTAAGGTAAGTACTGCATTTAGTAGTAATCACAATTAATCTATGAGATATATATGTATCAGGTAAAGATTGAAATTAATTAATACAGAGGTAACTAACTATTATATGGAGACTAGACAATTAGAGATGGTTTACTGTAAACTAAAGCAAACACGGTTTACACTCACAATAAATAATTATATCTAGAAATTCAGAACAACCCCCTCCTTTATATCTAGAGATATAGAGTGACAGAGCTCCAATACTCCAACCGAGTACCTCCGCCAAGTCTGCTCCCTCGTAGCTGTCAGGGACTGTGGAGCACTTCAGACCCAGTCACCAAGGCTTGTCTGGGATCACCGAGGGCCTCTGGGACAATGCCCTGCTGGGGAAATAATAGGACAGGAAAAGAGGGGAGCGGGAGAGGTACAGATAAGCAATACATTCAACATACCCTGCACCAATAATGGGCACAGGGTGACCAAAACACAAAAGGAATCTGAGGACCCACATAGTGTCTGTCTTCCATCTCCAGTGATGGTGACTACCGTCACACAGAGCAGCCCCCCTCCTTTCTATCTAGAGATACAGAGCAGCCCCCCCCCCTTCTATCTAGAGATACAGAGCCGCCCCCTCCTTTCTATCTAGAGATACAGAGCAGCCCCCCTCCTTTCTATCTAGAGATACAGAGCAGCCCCCCTTCTTTCTATCTAGAGATACAGAGCAGCCCCCCTTCTTTCTATCTAGAGATACAGAGCAGCCCCCTTCTTTTTATCTTTCTATCTAGAGATACAGAGCAGCCCCCCTTCTTTCTATCTAGAGATACAGAGCAGCCCCCTCCTTTCTATCTAGAGATACAGAGCAGCCCCCTCCTTTCTATCTAGAGATACAGAGCACCCCACCTCCTTTCTATCTAGAGATAGAGCAGCCCCCTCCTTTCTATCTAGAGATATAGAGCAGCCCCCTCCTTTCTATCTAGAGATACAGAGCAGCCCCCTCCTTTCTATCTAGTGATACAGAGCAGCCCCCCTCCTTTCTATCTAGAGACAGAGCAGCCCCCCTACTTTCTATCTAGAGATACAGAGCAGCCCCTCCTTTCTATCTAGAGACAGAGCAGCCCCCCTACTTTCTATCTAGAGATACAGAGCAGCCCCCTCCTTTCTATCTAGAGATACAGAGCAGCCCCCTCCTTTCTATCTAGTGATACAGAGCAGCCCCCCTTCTTTCTATCTAGAGATACAGAGCAGCTCCCCTACTTTCTATCTAGAGATACAGAGCAGCCCCCCTTCTTTCTATCTAGAGATACAGAGCAGCCCCCCTTCTTTCTATCTAGAGATACAGAGCAGCCCCCTTCTTTTTATCTTTCTATCTAGAGATACAGAGCAGCCCCTCCTTTCTATCTAGAGACAGAGCAGCCCCCCTACTTTCTATCTAGAGATACAGAGCAGCCCCCTCCTTTCTATCTAGAGATACAGAGCAGCCCCCTCCTTTCTATCTAGTGATACAGAGCAGCCCCCCTTCTTTCTATCTAGAGATACAGAGCAGCTCCCCTACTTTCTATCTAGAGATACAGAGCAGCCCCCCTTCTTTCTATCTAGAGATACAGAGCAGCCCCCTCCTTTCTATCTAGAGATACAGAGCAGCCCCCTCCTTTCTATCTAGAGATACAGAGCAGCCCCCTCCTTTCTATCTAGAGACAGAGCAGCCCCCTCCTTTCTATTTAGAGATATAGAGCAGCCCCCTCCTTTCTCTCTAGAGATACAGAGCAGCCCCCTCCTTTCTATCTAGAGATACAGAGCACCCCACCTCCTTTCTATCTAGAGACAGAGCAGCCCCCTCCTTTCTATCTAGAGATATAGAGCAGCCCCCTCCTTTCTATCTAGAGATTCAGAGCAGCCCCCTCCTTTCTATCTAGTGATACAGAGCAGCCCCCCTCCTTTCTATCTAGAGACAGAGCAGCCCCCCTACTTTCTATCTAGAGATACAGAGCAGCCCCTCCTTTCTATCTAGAGACAGAGCAGCCCCCCTACTTTCTATCTAGAGATACAGAGCAGCCCCCTCCTTTCTATCTAGAGATACAGAGCAGCCCCCTCCTTTCTATCTAGTGATACAGAGCAGCCCCCCTTCTTTCTATCTAGAGATACAGAGCAGCTCCCCTACTTTCTATCTAGAGATACAGAGCAGCCCCCCTTTCTATCTTTCTATCTAGAGATACAGAGCAGCCCTCTCCTTTCTATCTCAGTGATACAGAGCAGCCCCCTTCCTTTCTATCTAGGAGATACAGAGCAGCCCTCCCTCCTTTCTATCTAGGAGATACAGAGCAGGCCCCCCTCCTTTCTCTATCTAGAGATACAGAGCAGCCCTCCCTCCTTTCTATCTAGAGACAGAGCAGCCCCCCTTCCCTTTCTCTATCTAGAGAGACAGAGCAGCCCTCCTTTCTATCTAGAGAAACAGAGCAGCCCCTCCTTTCTATCTATAGAGATACAGAGCAGCTCCTCCTTTCTATCTAGAGATATACAGAGCAGCCCCTCCTCCTTTCTCTTATCTAGAGAGATACAGAGCAGCCCCTCTGTTCTATTTAGAGATACAGAGCAGCCTCTGTTCTATTTTAGAGATCCAGAGCAGCCCTCCTCCTTTCTCTATCTAGAGATACAGAGCAGCCCCTCTGTTCTAATATTTATACAGAGCAGCCAGCCCCCTCCTTTCTATCTAGAGATACAGAGCACCCCTCTTTTTTAATGTTGTTAATAGATTTTCTTTCCAAATGTTATTATGTGTTCAGATTGAGAGAATACAGAATCAGCATCTCTGGCTAAACTACCAGATAAAGAAGCAGAGTATTGATGCCAAGAACGGTACCACGAATAACGAAAAGCAGTTGTTCCACGGGACAGCCCCTGATAAATTAAAAACTGTCAATCATAACGGATTTAATCGTAGCTACGCTGGAATGAACGGTGAGAAATTAGTCAGACAAGTTGCCCTATGTCATGTATCCCTACGTATAGCACCCTGTGTCCATCGTGCTCTCCCCTCAGGGCATCTTGTGTCTATCCTGCTTCTCATCTCATTGATCCTCTTGTGGTAGTGTGTCTGTCCTTCTTGTCCCCCAGTGGCACAGTGTGCCTATCCTTCTTGTTCCCCAGTGGCACAGTGTGCCTGTCCTTCTTGTTCCCCAGCGGCACAGTGTGCCTATCCTTCTTGTTCCCCAGTGGCACAGTGTGCCTGTCCTTCTTGTTCCCCAGTGGCACAGTGTGTCTGTCCTTCTTGTTCCCCAGCGGCACAGTGTGCCTGTCCTTCTTGTTCCCCAGTGGCACAGTGTGTCTGTCCTTCTTGTCCCCCAGTGGCACAGTGTGTCTGTCCTTCTTGTCCCCCAGTGGCACAGTGTGCCTGTCCTTCTTGTTCCCCAGCGGCACAGTGTGCCTATCCTTCTTGTTCCCCAGTGACACAGTGTGCCTGTCCTTCTTGTTCCCCAGCGGCACAGTGTGTCTGTCCTTCTTGTTCCCCAGCGGCACAGTGTGTCTGTCCTTCTTGTTCCCCAGCGGCACAGTGTGCCTGTCCTTCTTGTTCCCCAGTGGCACAGTGTGCCTGTCCTTCTTGTTCCCCAGCGGCACAGTGTGTCTGTCCTTCTTGTTCCCCAGCGGCACAGTGTGCCTATCCTTCTTGTTCCCCAGTGGCACAGTGTGCCTGTCCTTCTTGTTCCCCAGCGGCACAGTGTGCCTGTCCTTCTTGTTCCCCAGCGGCACAGTGTGTCTGTCCTTCTTGTTCCCCAGTGGCACAGTGTGTCTGTCCTTCTTGTTCCCCAGCGGCACAGTGTGCCTGTCCTTCTTGTTCCCCAGCGGCACAGTGTGTCTGTCCTTCTTGTTCCCCAGCGGCACAGTGTGCCTATCCTTCTTGTTCCCCAGTGGCACAGTGTGCCTGTCCTTCTTGTTCCCCAGCGGCACAGTGTGTCTGTCCTTCTTGTTCGGTAACATTACTGAAGTGGAGATAAATGACTCTCCAGTCCCGTTTAGTGAGTAAATGGGATTTGACCTCTGCAATAGATTCCCACAAGACAGCCATGTATTCTGTGCACATCATTGGTTTGTGTCTCTGAGCTAAAGATCGGACCAAGCAGTGTTGTATCACATTTTAAGGAATTATTGAAGAAATAATTACCATATATACTCGAGTATAAGCCGACCAGAATATAAGCCGAGGCCCCTAATTTTACCACAAAAAACTGGGAAAACTTATTGACTCGAGTATAAGCCTAGGGTGGGAAATGCGGCAGCTACTGGTAAATTTCTAAATTAAATTAGATCCCAATAAAATTACATTAATTGAATATTTATTCACAGTGTGTGTATAGAATGAATGCAGAGTGTGTGTTTGTGTGTGTATATATAATGAATGCAGTGTGTGTGTGTTTGTGTGTTGTGTGTTGTGTGTGTGTGTATATAATGCAGTGTGTGTGTTTGTGTGTGTATATATAATGAATGCAGTTTGTGTGTTGTGTGTGTGTGTATATAATGCAGTGTGTGTGTTTGTGTGTGTGTATATAATGAATGCAGAGTGTGTGTGTGTTTGTGTGTTGTGTGTGTGTATATAATGCAGTGTGTATATAATGCAGTGTGTGTGTTTGTGCAGTGTGTGTAAACTGGATGAGGGGAGGGCATTTTTATTTTATTTTTTTATTTTATTATTTTAATATTATTATTATTTTAATATTTGCATTATTTTTTTTTAATGGTTTTTTGTCCCCCCTCCCTACTTGTTGCCTGGTCAGGGAGGGGGGGCAAAAAAACATTTTTAAAAAAACAATGAAAATATTAAAATAATATTAAAATAATATAATGTTAAAATAATAATATTATTTTATTATTATATTATTATTATTTTAATATTTGCATTATTTTTTTTAAATGTTTTTTGTCACCCCTCCCTGGCCAGGCAACAAGCAGGGAGGGGGGACAAAAAAACATTTTTTTAAAAAATAATGCAAATATTAAAATAATAATAATATAATAATATTAAAATAATATAATGTTAAAATAATAATATTATTTTATTATTTGATTATTTTAATATTTGCATTATTTTTTTTGAAATGTTTTTTGTCCCTCCTCCCTGGCCAGGCAACCAGCAGGGAGGGGGGACAAAAAAACATTTTTTAAAAAAATAATGCAAATATTAAAATAATAATAATATAATATTAAAATAATATTAAAATAATATAATATTAAAATAACAATATTATTTTATTATTATATTATTATTATTTTAATATTTGCATTATTTTTTTTTAAATGGTTTTTGTCCCCCCTCCCTGGCCAGGCAACCAGCAGGGAGGGGGGACAAAAAACGCGAGACTTACACTGTAAACAGAACGGAGCTGACCGAGGAGCTTCACGGAGGAGAAGGGAGCTGACAGGAGCTGCAGGAAGGTAAGTAACACCTCGCTGTCAGCCCCCAACAGGACCGCCGGGCTTGTAATGAGCCCGGCAGTCCTGGTCTGTATTAATGGCAATGTATGTTGCCATAATATAGACTGACTCGAGTGTAAGCCGAGTGGGGGTTTTTCAGCACAAAAAATGTGCCGAAAAACTCGGCTTATACTCGAGTATATAAGGTATATATCCACACAAAGGCTCTTTGTTTCTTCTCTTCAAGTGGACTCAGTTATTCCCTTTTAAATAATATTAGTGTAGCAGGTCTGCGGATATCTTTTAAAGGACCACTATAGGCACCCAGACCACTTCAGCTTAATGAAGTGATCTAGGTGCCAGGCCCATCTAGGTTTAACCCTTTTTGCTGTAAACATAGCAGTTTCAGAGAAACATTAGGGTTAATCCAGCCTCTAGTGTCTGTCTCATTGACAGCCGCTAGAGGCGCTTCCCGCGCTTCTCACTGTGATTTTCACAGTGAGAAGACGCCAGCTTTCCTATGGACTGGCTGAATGCGCGCTGCTCTTGCCGCGCATGCGCATTCAGCTGATGACAGCGAAAAGGAGGAGGAGAGTTCCCCATCTTCATTTCAGACAATATGATTCATTATTTATTAATACAATATTATCTGGGTTATTTTAGGGAACACACAGACTTCTTAAACGCTTACACCAGTAATGCATTATTGAAAGGACACTACAGACAGCCTGATCACTTTCTCTCTATGAAATGGAAACAGCAGAGAGATCCCCTCTCAGAGAGCAGGAAGAGGCTCCACCAATCATGATCTTCTTCTTTTAGTGTATGGGGGTTTGTGCCCATTCACAGTTTATCCCCCAGGATGCATGGATCTACTTTATAAACTGACATCAGGCGTACCATAACTACTGCATTCACCTGCTAATCCGTGCAGGTACGCCACCATGGCATGGGATTTCCCATAGCCAGAGAATACCGAATATTCTGCGTTGCACAGGAGGAGGAAATATAATTCAGTTAGGGTGAGAAGGGGCAGGCATGTAGCTGTGGGATTTATTTCAATTCACTGCAGTTATTACACACTGTGTGCAAGGTGACAGTCATTGCAACATATCGTATGGGCACACATTATTAAACACTTTAATTGACACTTTAAATTTCCCTGTATGTAATGATCCCTTATAAAAGATGCGTTTATTCTCTGTTTTTGTACAGCGGCATGCTATGGAAATGGAACGTATTTTGCGGTAGCCGCCAATTACTCTGCCCATGATACATACTCCAAACCGGATGGACGTGGTTATAAATACATGTACGTGGCACAGGTCATCACTGGGATTACTTGTCGAGGACAATCAGGCTTGGTCGCCCCTCCACCCAAAAATCCTTCAAATCCAACAGATCTATTTGACAGCCTAACAGATAATGTCGCCAATCCCTCAATGTACGTGATCTTCAACGATATCCAGGCGTATCCCGAATATCTCATCACCTTCTCAAAATAATGTGACATTAATATGCAGAGTGCGCCAATATAACTCCCCTAGTTGCAGGAAAATATTATATATAGATATTATTTTCCTGCAAGCAGTTATATAACTGGTTTGTAACTTTAATAAGTATGTATAGGATTTCGCTTATTTTGAAAGTCACAGGTCACAAAATACAAGGACTAAAATAAAATTTCAATGTGCAACAATTTTAGAAGTTGGTATGTTTGTCTTGTAGGTTTAGTAGCCATCACAGAAAACAAAATTGCCACACAATATTTATATAATTAGACATCACAGGCTATTTACCTAAGATTAGTTGGACACTTTTTACGTAACCATTTCATCGCGAGTCTCTGTAAAATTGTGTTTTTTCTTAATTCTGGCATATACACATGTAACAAGTAGACATGTGCAATTCATTTCGTTCCAAATGCAAATTCAGACAAATTTCGGAAATTCAGTCATTCGGATGCTTCGTAACCATAACCCTATTCCCCACCCTAAACTTACCCCTAACCCTTACTCCTAAACCAACCCTAACTTTACCCCTAACCCTAAACCAACCCTAACCCTACCCTAACTCTACACTTACCCCAAGTGCCGAGCCGAACCGAATATTTTTCACATGCACATCCCTAATAAAAGGTTTTTGTAATGTGTATTTCGTAAAGCTGGTGTGTGCTATTCCTGCACAGAACCCCATATGGTGTTCAGCTACATCTGCTGAGTATAACTATACCCCCATTGTATCCCTTTGGCACTATCCAGGTACCGCCCCATGTTAATTACTGCTCCAGGTAACCTCCCATGTTAATTACTGCTCCAGGTAACCCCCCATGTTAATTACTGCTCCAGGTAACCCCCCATGTTAATTACTGCTCCAGGTAACCTCCCATGTTAATGACTGCTCCAGGTAACCCCCCATGTTAATTACTGCTCCAGGTAACCCCCATGTTAATGACTGCTCCAGGTAACCCCCATGTTAATTACTGCTCCAGGTAACCCCCATGTTAATTACTGCTCCAGGTATCCCCCCATGTTAATGACTGCTCCAGGTAACCCCCATGTTAATTACTGCTCCAGGTAACCCCCCCATGTTAATTACTGCTCCAGGTAACCCCCCTCATGTTAATTACTGCTCCAGGTAACCCCCATGTTAATTACTGCTCCAGGTAACCCCCCCATGTTAATTACTGCTCCAGGTAACCCCCCTCATGTTAATTACTGCTCCAGGTAACCCCCATGTTAATTACTGCTCCAGGTAACCCCCCCCATGTTAATTACTGCTCCAGGTAACCCCCCCCAATGTTAATTACTGCTCCAGGTAACCCCCTGTGGCGGAACCAACCTCGCCACTATGCACTGGAGAAGCCTGGTTGCTCGCCTGCTGCCTTTAGACTATGGCCCCTGGGAGATTGTGAAAACGTATGGACTTTTATTGGGTGTGTATGGCCCTTTAAGACAGTTGGTGGGCATATTGGGGCTTATGTACGTTTTATGGGACTGATGCTGGCCCTTTAAGCACCTTTTTGGGGCATAGGGAAAATTGGGACACTGCCCCTTGAAGACGGTGTCCCCAGACTTGTTTGAACACTGCCCTTTAAAGACGGTGTCCCCAGTGTCCCCAGACCTGGTTAAAACCCTTTGTTCCTGGCTATTTCCCACTTGGTTCAGTAAATGGGGCTTACTGAACCAAGTACCACACAGGCGGACCACCTGTATTGGGAGTGTGTCTGCAATTTACCTCCCAGAAGCTGCGGTTAACCGCAGCTTAATTGGCGAACGCTGGGTGGCCTTTGTTCGTTTGCCGTACACGTGGCGGCGGCCATCTTTGTTCATTCGCACGAGGTCAGCGGTATGTGTAGCCAAATTCATGGAACTAAAATCGGCTACACATTTCCGCGAACACCGCTGAGCCCTACCTTCTCCCACAATGATTTTACAGCCACAGAGACTAAGTTCCATTCGGCGATGGGACTTAGTCGTTTTTTAAGCCTGAAATAGACCGACCGCACAGCCCAAATCTATGGAACTGTTTTGGGCAGGAAAATGTGCTTGCGGTCGGTCATTAAGGGACCTCCAGCTAACTTTTTAACCCCTGGATGGATTTTTGGCTATGTATATATTTGAAGGTTGCTGATTCTAAATATGTCTTTCATGGAGATTGGATGTGTGGTTTTAAAGTTACAGGATATGTGTAAAAACTGTATTTTTACTGCCTGTGTTAATTATGTTAACCCATTGTGTGCCATAATTAGATCACATGCAGAGGGGAGGATTTTTGTGTGTAATTGCTGGGAGTGTTTCTGTAATATACGTGTATGATTGGTTGTTTTGTAAAACCCTGTGGGTGGTCCTATCTAAGGGAAACCTGCATAAAAGCAGGTTCTTTTGGTGCCAGTAAACATATTCTGCTTAATCCTCAAACGAAGTGTCATCTAGTTATTGGGGGAATTGGATTGTATGCTGACTGCCAGGAGTGTAAACCCTTCGTATGGTTTTTCCTGTTCAGCTGTTTCCAGTATTCGTGTGTTTCCTGTTTGTGAGTTGGAGAATTCGTGTAGTTTGCAGTTAGGGAGATTGGTGCTTGCAGTAGCTGTCTGTGCATCTGAAAGGGGAATATCCCCTAAACTGTTTTTACACCCCCCCATGTTAATTACTGCTCCAGGTAATCCCCCTGCAGCCACTTACTGCTCCAGGTAACACCCCCCCATGTTAATTACTGCTCCAAGTAACCCCCCATGTTAACTACTGCTTCAGGTAACCCCCCATCTTAATTACTGCTCCACGTAACCATCCCCATGTTAATTACTGCTCCAGGTAACCCCCCATCTTAATTACTACTATTTTGACTATGTTGGTCCCCCAGAATAGGGCTATCTGGCGACACCGGATTTATGCATGTACCCCAAGTATTCGGGGTACATCCAAACTTTGGGGAAAAATGTGTCCTTGTTAATTGTGTTCCAAGCTTATCTGAGGGGAGGAGATGTGCAGGACGTACCTTATGTTTTATTGGTTGTTTTGTTAATTATGTGGGTGTCTCCCTTGCATGGGCAGAATCACATAAAAAGAGAGTGCCTGTCATTAAAAGCCAGTTCTTCTTGACCCTTCAAAACGTAGCCTTGTCTCGTTCTTGAAAGGGAATTCTGCAGCATAATCACTGAGCTCTACCTGACTCCTGCCTTGGATCCAGTGGATGGGAATAAGCGACTCCATTATTATACAGCAACTTGCCGGGAAGAAAAGGACGTCTCCAACGGCAGATACCCTCTGACTACCTGGGTAGCCGTTACAATTACTGCTCCAGGTAGCCCCCCCCCCCATGTTAATTACTGCTCCGGGTAACCCCTCCCCATGTTAATTACTGCTCCGGGTA
>OW240918.1:3127532-3162348 GCA_933207985.1 Pelobates cultripes
AGAGACATCTGGGGACATGGGGAGAAACTGGGGGGAACAAGAGACATCTGGGGACATGGGGAGAAACTGGGGGGGGAAGAGAGACATCTGGGGACATGGGGAGAAACTGGGGGGGGAAGAGAGACATCTGGGGACATGGGGAGAAACTGGGGAACAGGACATCTGGGACATGGGAGAAACTGGGGAATGAGACATCTGGGGACATGGGGAGAAACTGGGGGAACGAGAGACATCTGGGACATGGGGAGAAACTGGGGGGAACGAGAGACATCTGGGGACATGGGAGAAATCTGAACAAGACATCTGGGGACATGGGGAGAAACTGGGGGAAGAGATCTGGGGACATGGGGAGAAACTGGGGGGAAGAGAGACCTGGGACATGGGGGAGAAACTGGGAAGAGAGACATCTGGGGACATGGGGAGAAACTGGGGGGGAAGAGAGACATCTGGGGACATGGGGAGAAACTGGGGGGGAAGAGAGACATCTGGGGACATGGGGGAAAAACTGGTGGGGCAGAGAGACATCTGGGGACATGGTGGAGAAACTGGTGGGGCAGAGAGACATCTGGGGACATGGGGGAGAAACTGGTGGGGCAGAGAGACATCTGGGGACATGGGGGAGAAACTGGGGGGGCAGAGAGACATCTGGGGACATGGGGGAGAAACTGGGGGTACAGACAGAGTTCGGGAGACTTTGTGGAAACATGGAAAGGCAGAGATCTCTAGGGATATGGGGTAGAAACAGGGGTGGGAGGGGGTGGCAGAGTTAGATCTGGAGACATGGGGGAGGTAGGAGACACATAATTATGGAAACTTATTTTTTATTAAATAATATTTCTTTTTCTCCAGGTTCTGTACAAAGTTCACCAGAAAACAAACCACATTTTGAAAAGACACACAGATCATCAGCTTCGGGTGAAAACCGTTTACGATAAGAGCATCGATGAGTAAGTATCGGCATCGTACAAGGGTTATTTACTAAAATGAGATTTCAAGGTGAATGTGATGAACCGCCTGGCACCCCGACTGGGTGCCTCCTCCAATCAATGCTTCCTAGTATCTCCTAGTACTTCAAGCACTCCACCAGGCACCATAGCCATCGCAGACCCTTAGCTGCCGCAGCTTGGCTGGGGTCTCACCCTACTCCACCAACCCTGGACCCATGTCAGGGATCCAACTTCCAGTGGGTACACTTCTCCTACTCCAGAGAGTATAGCAGGATAGCTCTCACAAGCGGCTCCCTACCAGCATGATACAAGGCTCTGTGTTGATGGTGATATAGAACTGTTTAATGGCAGCCACAAATGGCCTTATATGCAAGTCCCCATGCAAGGGGTTTCTGGATACATATTCCAGGGGCATTCCCCACTAGACCTGAGAGGGGACTGTGACAAAGTACACACTGTAATTACATTGGCTCTCTGGTACAGGACGCTCCCATATAATACAGGATAATCCCTCCCCTGTGCCTGATAGATTATTGAGTCAGAAACTGTACTAAACTCAATTATCTCCAGGCACAGAAAACATAAATTTAACAATATCCCAAAAGTACCCCCCAAAACACATGGAAACCTTACAAAAGTCAAATTCCCTGATAGCCTAGATCTGGGGGACCAACATATCCAAAAATAACCCAGATCGGTTCAGGGGTTCGGGATTTCCATGGAAGTCATAATTTTGACCAACTGTGCACATGGTCCTATGTCCAAAACCGTTCCAGGGAATTAGGGCTAACGGTCGATCTCTCTTTCTGGAGTACAAAAGTACATAAATCACATAAGTTTTTAAAGGGCCCGTAGTCTTTTGGCAGGAGGCTGGCCAGCAGGCCCCTCCAAGAACACGTGGAAGAGGCATTTCTGCCACAGTGAATTTTTAATAAATATTGGAAAAATTCTTTGTCGGGTTATTTAGGTTTGGCTGCTCTGGCCTTTACTGTAAATTCACTACAATTCTCACTTTAGTGACCGTTTTGCCATTTGACCTTAAAGCTAACTGTTTCTTAGAAGAATAATGTCCGTTTGTGTTATTGATTTGAGTGACGGCTCTGTTTGAAAAATGATTGTATTTGTGCTCAGCCATTCAGGTGTATGAGCGTATAGAAAGCTATGAGAGAGCTGTATAACGCCATTCAGGTTATTGTGCCAAAATCTGACAATTGATCTCACAGTAACTTTTTTCCATTTCAGTCTTATTCCAGTAAAAAGAAGACTTGTCAGAGTAAGTCAAGCAAATTATTATTTTATGTTCTACAGAGTTTAGAAATAAATGCTGTATAACCGTGTCTGATTCTGAATAATATACCAGGTAGCATTGTGCTAGTATCCGTGATCATTATCCAGTAACTATGTAGCTGTTGCATCCAAAATGTAAATGTTTATTGGGTTACTTTGACCCAAGTTAGGGCTCGGGTTCATAGATTTATAGGTTACAGCTGGAAATATTCCCACAGAGGATCAATTGAGGACGTTAAAGGAGAGAGAGAGAGAGAGAGAGAGAGAGAGAGAGAGAGATATATATATATTTTATTTTCAGTCAAGTCCGGCCCACGACCCAATTGTCGCCCGTATTCACATTTAATACGGCTCCACTGGTAATTTGGCTAATTTATCTGTTGCGGTGCTCGGGGATTCACTGGGGGCCAAGAGATCGCGAGAAGGCAGACGGACGTGCAGTGAACTCAGTCTGAGTTCTCGCGATCTCTTGGACGTCATGGGATTCACGGGATTTGGTCCCTTCTCCCTGCTGGGACAGAAAAACAGAGAATGGACAGAATAAAGAGGGGCAGAACAAAGATCTGAGACAGAAAGAGAGAAGGGACGGGGGGCATGGCCGCTGAGCAGGACAGTCGCAAGCAAGATCAGCTCCTGCAACTTACCAATCTCTAAGCCTTTAAAACATGATTTTCAACCTAAATGCAGACTAACAGTGATGGTCCTCAGTGCAAAGGCGACACTGGATCCAGGGCGAGGCTGGCTCCTCGAGTTTTAGTCCCTTGGAGGAGAAATCTTCGACGTACCAGTATGGGCCTTCTTGGCAGTGAGTGGGGTGGACGGCCGCTGCCCCGCTATCCTGCCTAACAGTACCCAGCCAGGGGTCCAAACCCGCATGGACCTGGCCCTGTTCCCCCCCTGGACCGGTGGGAATGATCCTGGTCCTCACCTTGTGGCCCCGACCGCTGCAACACAACCAAGGCCCAGCGACACTACCACCTCGATCTGCCGCCAGAGCGCTGTATCTAAAATGGTGGACTCCATGTGCGCTGAAGTCAGAGGGAAGGACTGCCCTCTCCCCGCGCTCACAGCAATCAGCGCAGCTTCCATGCACAAGCTTGATGTGTTAGCGACCTTCTTGCTCTGCATCGCAGACAGACCAAAGATCTCGCACCTGTCCCTTCAACAATCCATGCCAGCGGCGAGCCATATAGGGGATCCCGCAAAGCTGATGACAGCTGCCGCACCGAAGGTACAGAACACCGCACAGCGACCATTCCCGCCAGTGACAACCGATCCTCTCGCCAAGCGAAGTACTTCAGCAACTGGGCCGACCCCATACTCACCTTACACCCATCTTGAATTGCGGTGGCCCCGAAGAATCCAGCGTGGAATTCAGCTGCAAGCTTTATTGCACTACATGCAGTTCCCTGCCTTGGCGGACACTAGCCTCCTGATGCTCAGATATGGCAGACCCAACCTAGCATGGCTGCGGCCCAAGGGAATCCAGCGAGGAGTCAAGTGGTCACTCGCTCCCTGTTGCACCTACATGGCAGATCAGGCATTGGCGAACCACAAGTCTGCTCCCTTCTGCGAGGTCTCATGCCCACCATGGTGACTGTTCCTGTATTTCGAATCGGCTCATGTAACTTCAATCAGCCAGGGTGATATCTCATTCAGAGCTCCTTACCTAGATCCAGCATGATCACCATTTTGTTTTTATAATTTCTTACATCACCCACTAGGCATGTGTTCAGATAGCCTGTTACCTGCTAATCTCATACTGACACATCTGCTTGCCTAACAATCTATTTGTTTCTTTTTCTACACTCATGTCTCATCATCTTTTTTTAAAACTCATTTTCATATACCCACTCACATGTCCACATTGACCACATATTATGTTTTACTATATACTTTGGACGTGTTTGACTACCCTGTGACCTAGCTACTTAACTAAAAACCCTGTGTGCAGTAACCTTCTATGCCTTATACTTGTTCATGTATGTATTTTACCAATCTTGTACATGCTGTTGGGGTATGGTAAGAGCTCGTGTTAAATATTTGCACCACAAAAATAAAGAATTTTTAAAAAAGTGAGAGAAGGGACAGAATAAAGCTATCTGAGACAGAGAGAAGGGACAGAATAAAGAGATCTGAGACAGAGAGAAGGGACAGAATAAAGAGATCTGAGACAGAGAGAAGGGACAGAATAAAGAGATCTGAGACAGAGAGAAGGGACAGAATAAAGAGATCTGAGACAGAGAGAAGGGACAGAATAAAGAGATCTGAGACAGAGAGAAGGGACAGAATAAAGAGATCTGAGACAGAGAGAAGGGACAGAATAAAGAGATCTGAGACAGAGAGAAGGGACAGAATAAAGAGATCTGAGACAGAGAGAAGGGACAGAATAAAGAGATCTGAGACAGAATAAAGAGATGAGATGAAATGAAAAGTATGCCGTTTGCAATAAACTTTGCATAAAATTATTAATTTGCATTCAATTTTAATGGTTCAAAGAATGTCAGGCAAAATGGTCGGCCCTCATGCATGTTCACTCCATCAAATCTGACCCTCTTTGAAAAAAGTTTGGACACCCCAATAGGATTCCACAGGATCTACTGTAGATGTAAAGTAACCTGCACGGCGAGTGCTGAAGACTTTCTGTATCGCTACACGGCAGCAGATTTCTAGATGTATAGTAACCTGCACGGCGAGTGCCGGGAGACTTTCTGTATCGCTACACGGCAGCAGATTTCTAGATGTACAGTAACCTGCAGGGCGAGTGCCGGGAGACTTTCTGTATCGCTACACGGCAGCAGATTTCTAGATGTATAGTAACCTGCACGGCGAGTGCCGGGAGACTTTCTGTATCGCTACATGCCAGCAGATTTCTAGATGTACAGTAACCTGCACGGCGAGTGCCGGGAGACTTTCTGTATCGCTACACGGCAGCAGATTTCCAGATGTACAGTAACCTGCAGGGCAAGTGCCGGGAGACTTTCTGGCAGCAGCAAAGTCCAGAGAATTTAATTTGCAAGCCCAGTATTTTACTCTAACTTTTTTCTCATGGGGGCTGCTGTTTTACTTTGGAGACGTTGTTAAGTGTTTTAAAAGATTAAGACATATCATGACCGTGATATATTCCGTTAAAGTGCAGTTTTTGTGTAAAAAATATAAACACAAATGAACACTAAATTTGGCCAGTGTTTGTGACTAAGTGGCTACTTACAAAGACGGATTTTACCCCATTTTGAATACCCTGGGTTCTCTACTTTTTCAGTGGTATGTCATGATGGGGTTAATTTCCATTCCTGGGTTGCAATACAGTCTCAAAGGCAACATAACCAGTCTGACAAATTTTAATGTGTATGAACTGAAAAAGGGAACATGCTATATTTGACTCTGGGTCCGAGTCAACACAAATGTGTATTTTATTGCAGTAACAGCAGTATGACATTCACAGTTAAAATGCAAAAAAAATAACATTTCATAATTTCTCACACTTTTTTCATTAAAAAATGTTTTATATATAAATATTTGATATATAATGAAAGCCCTGTTTCTAAACTCGATATGTAATAAGTGTGGGTGCACTTCATATGAAAGAGGTGAATTACGGTTGAACAGACATATAGTCAAAGTGCAGGTTTTTTTGTAACCACAATGTGTACAATTGGCTCCGTCCTTAAGGGGTTAAAGGGATACTTTCTGGGATATCCTTAGAGGAAGCTGTATGTTTTTTAAATCAAGATGTGTTATTTAACCACAGTGTTCACATATTGGTGGGGACTGTTCTCGGTACATATAGTAACTGTGCAATGTTTGGGAGTTCAGTTACTGCATGTACTGGCTCTCCACCAAACTCATGAAATGCCGGTATTTTTCAGGGGAAATATCGCGGAGCTAGCTGTGTGATTTAAAGAAGGCTTTGTAATAATGTAAATGAATGGGGAAAATCCTATTCGGGAAAGAAATGGCACAACATAGGGAAAAACTGTGAGTTTACAGTGTTTTAATGTAAGACAAATGGCCACTCACAATTGTAGGATGTTCAGTATATTTGTGAATTCAGGTCTGTTAGAAATAGGAGGAGTGTTTTTATGCTGATACCTGTCAGCTTCTATGTAAGTTAATAAATACGTGTTTGTGCATTCTGTCTTGGTTGCCTTATAACTAGATACTTGGCTCTTTCATTCTACAACGTAGAGAGACCAATCTTCCAGGATCTTCAACAGACCTGAATTTACAAATATACTGAAGGCTATTTAACATCCTACAATTGTGAGTGGCCATTTGTCTTACATTAAAACACTGTAAATGTTGTGCCGTTTCTTTCCCTAATAGGATTTTCCCCGTTTATATACATTGACCAATTGTGAAGATTATGTTGAGGAAATCTTCGGGTTTAATATCCTAAAGGGACCTGTATTTATTATTTAATTTACTTTATCTGTATAATGAATTACACTAATTGCACTTAGAGCACTTTATTTAATTGATAAAGTCACTATTGTACTATACTATATAAGCTGTGTAATAATGTAATAAGAAAGGAAAGGTATGATTAATTATACACCGATTACGTTTCCCAATCATTACACAAGTAATGTGTCTGGCAGCAGCTGTGACTTAGTACACCCTATTAATCATGTTATGTGTCCGCAGAACAAACTCTTCCCTCAAGCCATTTCATATTTAGAAAAGACATTTCAAGTTCGCCGGCCGAGTGGATCTATATTACTAAGCAGGTAAGCATTCGTTAAATCGGTTGTAATGTGTGGACCACCGGTAGCCATGGCAGGATTCCTGGCCAGGCCTAAAATCTACTCGCCCCTGTAAATTCTCTAATACGCAGATCCTATTGAAATGGCCATGCAGAGGTACTCCTATAATGAGCCCTGATTTAAAACATTATTGCGGTGAAGTTTGGGATCACTACCTTTATAGTAACGCTTTTTAATGATTCTGCACATAAGGAAGAGGTTGGTCTTAGTCTCTCCCCTTATTAATCTGTTGCATTCTGGGAGCAGCGATGCGTGTTTGAAGTTCTTGCTGCACAGTATAGATCGGATTAGGGGAGGTAAGTGACGGCCAGAGTTCGGTAATCTCTATAAAGGTTTAAACTGTCAGCTCTGTTGCTTAATTCACATAACAGCAGTGTTAGTAAGCTGCTGCTTTCCTCACAGGCAGCAGGGGTCTGTGACACATTAACCAGCCATGATTTCCCCTTGCCTTTGGGAGATTTATATTCGAACTACCCTTTCTATATCAATGTTTACCTGTATTATTTCACTGGAATCTGTTCCATGTATCTACTACTCTAATTTCAAGTAAGATTTCCTTGTGTTTCTTTGTGTTTGCTTGGATGAAGGCAGTGTATAAATAATCAGTATCTGAAGCGAATGCACGATCCTCGCAGATACTGTCATGGCGGCTGTGCCCAGCAGACCCGGTGTGGACCGGTTATAGTACCTGAGGAACACCTGCAGGTATTAAATTAACACATAAACTGTATTCATTGTCTCTGCAGTCTGACCCCACCCGTGTATCCAGCGTCTCCCCAGTCTGACCCCACCCGTGTATCCAGCGTCTCCCCAGTCTGACCCCACCCGTGTATCCAGCGTCTCCCCAGTCTGACCCAACCCGTGTATCCAGCGTCTCCCCAGTCTGACCCCACCCGTGTGTCCAGCGTCTCCCCAGTCTGACCCCACCCGTGTATCCAGCGTCTCCCCAGTCTGACCCCACCCGTGTAGCGTCTCCCCAGTCTGACCCCACCCGTGTATCCAGCGTCTCCCCAGTCTGACCCCACCCGTGTATCCAAGCGTCTCCCCAGTCTGACCCCACCCGTGTATCCAGCGTCTCCCCAGTCTGACCCCACCGTGTATCAAAGGCGTCCTCCCCAGTCTGACCCCACCCGTGTAGCCCCATCCAGCGTCTCCCCAGTCTGGTAACTTCCCGTGTATCCAGCGTCTCCCCAGTCTGACCCCACCCGTGTATCCAGCGTCTCCCCAGTCTGACCCCACCCGTGTATCCAGCGTCTCCCCAGTCTGACCCAACCCGTGTATCCAGCGTCTCCCCAGTCTGACCCCACCCGTGTATCCAGCGTCTCCCCAGTCTGACCCCACCCGTGTATCCAGCGTCTCCCCCCAATCTGACCCCGCCCGTGTACCCAGCACCTCCCCAATCTGACCCCGCCCGTGTACCCAGCACCTTGCCAGTCTGACCCCACCCGTGTACCCAGCGCCTCGCTGACTATTTCTTAATGTCTTTTTGGTTCCGTTCTTTAGCAATGCATGATGTGCAGTGATACTGAGTGGCATTGCGGGCCCTCTGGGGCCCCAGATGTTGAAGGTGTGCAGGATGCAGATTTTGTTCTTTATGTCAGCGCGATGACCACAGACCGTTGTCGCCAGGAGAATATTGTGGCGTATGCCGCGTACTGCCAGCTTGAAGCAGAAATGGACCGGTAAGTAAATAGTCTGTTGGCGACACTTACCTAAACAAACGGTTAGCTGCCATCAGATGGATTCATGAAAAGTATTACAACCAGCACTAGTAAAGTGTTAGACCCTGAGTGGCAGTGTGCTAACTAGTACTAGCACATTTTTATGACTAGTATTGGTCGTATTTAACTAGTAAGGATTTATAACTAGTAGCAGTATTTAACTAGTAAGGTTTTATAACTAGTAGTGGCAGTATTTAGCTAGTAATAGTAAAGTGTTAGACCCGGAGTGTCACTTTTTTAACAGTGGGGTCAGTACTAGTAAGTTTTTTTCAAACCAGTAGTGGTAGTGTTCTAACTAGGACTAGTAAAGTTTATTTGCTTCTATCGGTCAGTGCTCTTATTACGTTTTTCTTGCTGTGAAATCATTCTCTTTCTTCCCCGTCAGGCCCATCGCTGGTTACGCCAATCTATGCCCAAACATGATCTCTACTCAACCCCAGGAGTTTGTTGGCATGTTATCCACAGTAAAGCATGAAATTATTCACGCGTTGGTAAGGGACACTGGATAAATATCTGACCTGGAAACTCACTCTGACTAACTGCTCCTGATTAGAAACAAGGAGAGTGCTGGGACAGGCCCCGGGGGTGGAGAGAGGGAGAGAGGAACTCACTATGGCAGGCTGTCACAGAATGGAGAAAGGGAGAGTGCTGGGACAGGCTCTGGGGTGGAGAGAGAGAGGAACTCACCATGACAGGCTGTCACAGAATGGAGAAAGGGAGTGTGCTGGGAGATGCCCCGGGGGGGAGAGAGAGAGCGAGCAGTGCCTGGTTGCGAAGGCTCCTTATCTATAGATGATTGAACCGTGCTGTTACTTTCAGTGCAGTTTTACAACTTACCTGGGTCCTCTGGGTGCCGTTGCCTTTTTTTTTAATGGAACAGGTAAGTTGTCAGACCATCCTAAAACGGTTTGACCACCATGTGTCCACAGTGGTGATGGTGCTTGGAGTGTTCCTTTCAGTATGTGCTGTGCTGGTTTAGAAAATCAATGCTTAGCAAGTGTGCTCTCACCCAGTTCACTCCATGTTGGAGGAGGTAAACGACCTACAAACATTTCCATAGACTTTAGGGGACTGGGGACTTCAGTACATAAATCATTTGAAAAGTTTTCGAACAGATCATGTGAAAATCCAGAATATAAAGTCAAGGCTTAGATTGTATTTTTCTACTGTGACAGTAGATTTGTTAAACGCCTGTGTTTTCTTTCCCAGGGATTTTCTGCTGGTCTCTTTGCATTTTACTACAATGATGATGGCAGACCCCTCACTGACCGAAACGCAAATGGCCTCCCACTATTTAACGATAGGTGAGTAGCACTCACCTAGTGTGCGATAAACTTTGTGGGTAAAGGAACAATGGATGGCTACACTCATTTCTCAGCTGGGTTTCCTTGGTGTAATTTGATCACTTTGTAGCTGACCGTTGGTACCAGTTTTAGTTTTGGAGCTGATTACACTGACGGTGGGATATTACAAATCTTCTTCCATAACATGATGCAGAGGACTAATGTCTGTTTTCTTATAGCCTGGGCGTTTATCAATGGAGCGATAAGGTCGTTCGCACAGTGTCAAGGATTTGGGACGTTCGTGGCCCTAATTTGCTTCGACATAATGTTTTCGTGCTAGTCACCCCTAGAGTCACTGTAAGAATTGCTTCTTGCGAAGTGTAAACCGACACATGTGTGATGGGATCTCTAAGGTTAGCGTCAGGCTAATGCATTGGCTTTCCCCCACAGGAAGAGGTGAGAAAGCACTTTAACTGCCCAATTCTGGAGGGAATGGAACTTGAAAACCAAGGAGGCATTGGCACCGAAATGAACCACTGGGAGAAGCGCTTGCTGGAGGTAGGTGAATGGCCCCAGCATATTCTGAGCACTTTCTGTAAAATGCTAACTATTCTGTCAATTGGTATCTGATTGGAGATTGTCAAAAGCATTGACTTACCACTAAACCTGCCATATTCCTCTCAGAATGAAGCCATGACCGGGTCCCACACCCAGAATCGGGTGTTTTCAAGGATCACGTTAGCATTGATGGAGGACACAGGGTGAGATGTTTTAATGGTGGAGCTATGTATTATCCTGCACTAGGTGTCTGTATAAATCATTATCTGCCGTATAATAAGGACTAGCCGCTAGACAGACTGACTGTAAAGATAAATTGCATTCGGGGCTTGAGAGAGACTAATTGATCCCAAGAGACTATCGTGTTTTTGGAGGCTGCAGAGTTCGGAACGTTCTGTAATGGAGTTCATTGAGCTGTGTGGTTTCAGAATAATTACGTTTCGTATGTCCAAACTTGTTTCCGTAATTTGGTTATAGCCTTCAGGTAAGGTGTACCTCTGCATAAATCACTATGTCACTGTCCTGATTTTCCTTTATATTATAAACTATCGCCTGTCCGTGTATGTGATGATTAATTCACCATAGCCACATTGAATGTGCTGTGTATACTTATTGATCACAGATTGTACTGGTTACGATATCTGCTCTCTCTCCAGCTGGTACAGGGCCAATTATAGCATGGCTGAGCGTCTAGACTGGGGCCGTGGGAAAGGCTGCCACTTTGCCATGAAAAGCTGCAAATTCTGGATCCACAAGCAAAGTGAAAAGTAAGTGTGAGAGTTTGCAAGTGTAACAAAAAGATCTGATTCCAAAAAGCCTGGAATCGAATTCTCGTTTGAGCCGTTTCCATGCAAGAATGACACAAAAATATAGATTTTATTCCATATGTGTCCGTGTCTTGGATCGTAGTAAGTAATGTAAAGCCATATTTATCACCATGTTAGAATTGGATCAGCACCAGTATTGGTATTTGCCATTAGAGAGAGGTCTTTGTAAAAAGATATCAAACTGTAGGTGTAGTCGCTGTAAATTGAACTGAAACCCACATTGCAAAAATCTGGCTAAAACAACACAGCCGTGACTATAGTTGTGCTTGGAACGTTTTGTAAATCATCTCTTTTTGTTTTTGTGAATTTTGCAATTCGTTTTCCGTTCACTGTGTTGGAAAGTAACCGCGGAATGTTTTGTTTGTGCGTTGATTCATGTTGACTGGCTACGTGTGTTTCTGGTGTGAAAAACATATCTGACTCAATTGCAGGTTATTCTCTGACCTAGGAATTATTGGGATTTGAAGTTTTAGGCAAGAATGGCAGAGTTGGAAAATGTTAACCGTTTTTCCTGCCATTCTACAACATGACATGCAAGCATCTCAGCGGCATGGCTTTAAATCCGATTCCATGCTTGTGTCTGACAATAGGAAGCAGAGTGTGAGCCCGTTCTGTGACACGTTGAGAACAAACCCATTAAAACTTACCTGCAGACAGGACAAGAAGGCTGTGGCCATATGTAACCTGCAGAAATTTAATAAGCCTCTTCCCCAGGAATACCAGGTAATCGGTAACCATGATTTCTGTCTCAGAGACCACAGCTTGCGGCTTTCTAAACCATTCCATTTTATTTACAGTATTTTGATCACATTCCCGGCGTGGACCCGGACGATTTACCATATTATGGCGGTGCTGTGGAAATCGCAGACTTTTGTCCTTTCACACAGGAGTTCAGCTGGCATCTGAGTGGGGAGTTTCAACGAAGTTCTGACTGCACCATCTCCAACAACCAGCCGGGTATGTAACGCACTGGCTCAGACATGAGATATACGGATATAGAACGTTCTTAGAGAGGAGTATTACTGGCATACAACGTTCTCAGGAAGGAATATTACTGGCATAGAATGTTCTCAGGAAGGAGTTATACTGGCATAGAATGTTCTCAGGAAGGAGTTATACTGGCATAGAACGTTCTCAGAGAGGAGGTATACTGGCATAGATCGTTCTCAGAGAGGAGGTATACTGGCATAGATCGTTCTCAGAGAGGAGGTATACTGGCATAGAACGTTCTCAGAGAGGAGGTATACTGGCATAGAACGTTCTCAGAGAGGAGGTATACTGGCATAGAACGTTCTCAGAGAGGAGGTATACTGGCATAGAACGTTCTCAGAGAGGAGGTATACTGGCATAGAACGTTCTTTACCAAACGTTGTGTAATGCACAGTCTCAGAAAAGCGTTATACTGCCATAGAACATTCTTTACCAAACATTATGAAACCGCTAACTGGATTTCCCATGCCAGCGTTAATTACCAGTGTTTACTGTACAACGGTCATGGAATGGATGTATTTTTATAAATGTTAGTTCACATTAGAAATATTTAGTAATATCAGACTTTGCTTTCAGCACCTTCCAGGAACTTTGGTGCCGAGAGATATGGGCCCGAGTCAGCCTGCCTGGAGCAGAGATCTGCCTTCGTTATGGAGCAATGTTTACGAAGGATGAGCTACCCCGACTGGGGAAGTGGCTGCTACCAGGTAGAGTGCCCAGTACCCTAACCTTGGTCATTTGTTGTAAAGAACCTGTCTAATTACTGCAATCATATGCCAAGGGTGAGTGTGCTCTCCTGCGATATCAGTGCTCCTGAAGGTGGGACAGCCTATAAGTGTGCAGCGTTTTTGCAAATTGCATCAATATAAAAACCAGGGGATAGCATCTATAGGCTTGAAGCACCTTATCCACTACGCTTTAAAGGGACACTGTTTTTAATGTTGGGTTGTTATTTTTTTCTTTTGCATTACATGAAGACCTTTAAAGGACCACTATAGTGCCAGGAAAACATTCTTGTTTTCCTGGCACTATAGGGTCTCTAGGGGGCCCCCCTCCCGCTGGGCTCCAGGGGGTGGAAGGGGTTTAATCTTACCTTTTCCCCCCGCCGGGCTCCATCGGCGCGGGGAACTCTCCTCCTCCTTTTCGCTGTCATCGGCTGAATGCGCGGCCAGTCCATAGGAAAGCATTCTCAAAATCACAGTGAGAAGCACCTCTAGCGGCTGTCAATGAGACGGCCACTAGAGGCTGGATTAACCCATATGTAAACATAGCAGTTTCTCTGAAACTGCTATGTTTACAGCAAAAAGGGTTAAACCTAGATGGACCTAGCACCCAGACCACTTCTTTAAGCTGAAGTGGTCTGGGTGCCTATAGTGGTCCTTTAATTTTCAAAGTGGCTCCAGACAGGCAGGGTAGACTTGTCCTGGCAAAACCTTTTTTCCATTTTTCTTTTTAAACCTTTTTTCCATTGTGTACCAAAACCACTACATGAAGATGTAGTTATCTTCACACTTAGTGTGTTCCTGTAAAGGTTGACAGAGAGACACATCCATTGCCCGATGGTGAGGGGGAAATTTGCTCTGCCCAGTCCAAGCTACGTTCCTGAGTAGCAAGGTAGGTCTAGCTGCTATTGGCTGTATGGCTGAGCGTTCCTGGACAGCTAGGCTTGGGACCTCAGAAATGCCAGTCTGTCTCCTGAATTCCTGACCGATGCTGATTTGCAGGATTTTATATTTTAAAAGATCCTTTCTTTCTGTTGGATGTAATTCATGCAGGTTCGCTGCTCTTCGGAAGGACTGGAAGTCTGGGTGCAAGACTCCCGCCACCTGTGTACCCGAGCGGGCCAGATCTTGACTGTCAGCGTCCAGATGAACGGGTGGCTATATGGGGGGGACCTTATTTGTCCATCTTGCTGGGATTTCTGTGACACCTGCCCCCCAGAACGAGATCCACCTCTCGACAACAGGACTCGAGTCACACCACTGGGTGAGGTTAATGCATCTCATCTTTAGTTTGTCAGTTGTTTTGGTGAATGTGAGATTTAAAGACCGCACTAAACTGCTGGTTAACATTGCGATGTACAAAGCGCCACCAAACTGATTTTTCTTTACGTGATTACAGCTGCATTAACAAAGTGGTTTAACTCCTAAATGGAAGCTTATTGAGCGTTAAGACTGCAGGGGCATCCTCTGTACACCAAAACTGCTTCATTAAGCTAAAGTTGTTTTGGTACTGGGAGTACACCTTTAAAGAAAACACCATAAACGTGACCTCGCACTGTAGTGGTTGGCTGGATTGCCCTTGTTAGTAGTCAAGCGGTTTGCAGCTGTAATCGCTCTGTCTGAGCCAAGTCTGACGGTGCAGGTAAGTATCTGGGAGAGATCAGTAGACGCTGGTCTTGCATTGCATGGTTTAGCCCCTGGTTCTTAGTACCAAAAGGGGAGAGTCACAGGAGCGGCACCTGGCAGATCCCAACTATTGGCAAACTGTTTCATAACTTACATTGGGCACTCCTGGCACCATAACCACTGCATCATGTGTTAGTGGTTATGGTGCCAGGAGTGTTCCTTTAACCTTAGCTTAGTAATAAGAATAAAGGCAATAAGTGCCTGGAAGGAGAACGTGACGCGTCTTTGTAAGATATTTTATCCCGTGCTTCCATGTTTGGCGATCGGTTTGGTGCCCAGTTCTGACTGTTGCCCTTTGCTCCCCGGCATGACTGGATTTATATGGAATTAATAGAGAGGTTTGCTCTGTGAACAGATTTCACATCAACAGGTTTATTTACGAAGATAAAATCAAGGTAGAAATAGTCTATCTGGAAACATACACCTCTGGTTTCAGTACAGCTACTCTTGCCTTGAATGTGACTTTTCACTTTATTAAATAACCCTGGAATTCTCACCCAACCACACGCTCCTGACTGGCTGGTGCGCACGCCGTGTTTATTCAATCAGAATAAAACTGGGTGCGAGGGAGGGAAAGTTTAGTGTTACTTTATGTAAATGTAACCACAGCAGTTGGGGTATTAATCATTTAATCCTTTTATTTCTCTCTGATATTTCAGATCTTTGCTCTCGTTCTTCAAACATGGTTGTTACCCTGTGGCTTCTGATGCTCAATCTGCTCCCCCTGCTGGCAGGGTTCTTTCTCTGCGTCTATAAGTGAATGAGAAGCCACGATGCTCCTGTCTCGGCTCGCACTGGATGAGTTTGCGATGGCCGTCCCATGTTACTCTGTTACCTCAGCACGCAATGACCGGTCGCTGAGCACAGGAATACTTCTCAAACCGGGCACTTTCTCCTCTGGGTGACTGAGTGATATTGGCCATCACTGCAGTCAATCTGGACACATTCCTACATAATGTGATTATTATTTATTTTTAAGGGATATTAGCTGCTAAGTTAAGAGATTCTGTTTCTGCGATGGGGATAAAAATAATCGATCTTGGCATTGCTTTTAGCTGGACTTTTAAACCTCCTACCGTGGAAGATTCTCCATCTCCCATGGACCATTTTGTTATTGATATCCGGACTGATTACTTTTTCTTTATCATGGAGCGGTCTAGGAGTACATCAAAGCAGGACGATGTGACGGCACACTGCATCTGACCGCTGGGATTACCATCCTGCTTTAATTATGACGGTTTCACTAAATAGATATATTTACTGTAATTTAGTAAAACTAGTTATAGGCAAAGAGATCAGTTACAGCGCCGGCCGCCTCTGGCGTCTAGTCAGTACTTTGGTTTAAGTTAAATGTAAATTATGTTCCAGTCTGTTTAGCGCACTTTCTTTTCTGGTGCTGGAAACCTATGATTATTAAGATATTATTATCTCCATCTATTAGGGTTTCATCAAGAAAGATCCCCATTGCAGTGTCTGTGTCTTAATGTTATGTATATGTTCGTATGTGTTTAAGTATGCACTTTGTGTACAGAGATAATTCACTCCATCAAGTTATTTGTTACCCCTTATAAATGCTGACCAGGAATCATTTGATTTGGAAGGGGTAATTAATAATTATTTGTAAGACTGATTTTACAAGGTACTAAAATGGATCAATATAATTGGAAGCATTAAATGGACACTCTAAGCACCAAAACCACCACCTCTTACTGAAGTGGTTGTGTAGCCTAGATCCTCTCCCTGCAGACTGGCAAAATAGAATATCTGAGAAATGGCAGTTACGCCTTCAGTGACATCAGAATGGTGGCCACTAGAAAGACTTCTTTAAAATGATTGGCCAGACGAATCCAACCCCTGTATATGCGTTTTATAGCGAAGCATTGAATTCAGTGCTGCTCTGAGAGAAGCATCTTGCTAACAGAACCCAGTGGGTCTTTATTGCTTTCCCGATGATAAACATGGGCTGGGACTGAATGGATGATATTAGAATAGGAGGAGCTGGCCCAGCACTGGATAAAAGGTGCAGAAACACAATGTCCCAGGAATATTTTAACTTTACAAATAAATAAATACTTAATATTTATTTTTAATGTTAAAGTGTTCTTTAAAAGCTAAGATTTCACAAATGCCATAAATTATCACAGGCCAAAAAACCAGCAGAAGAAATGGGTAGAATCTGTCTCTTTCTGTCCTTTGTTTCATTAAAGACCGCTCAGTCTGCGATACTGTTCCCATTTTCGATCAATGGTCAGCTCCCGTTTTTACGGTTAATAAGGCGGTTTGTAAATACGATGTTAACATGGCTCTGATACGGCATTGATTATTAGAAATGCAATATTTATTTTATAAAATGTGCAATAACTGTGCCAAACGTCTGCTTTCCCATCCTATCCCTATGTAATACTGTATGTCACCCGGTACCAGTACTAATAGCAGCTAGCGCCGGCGGAGAAACGTTTCCAATGCCCAGCTACCCGGGGCAGAACATTCCGTCAGCAGCAAATAAAACAATATTTCAAAATAAGAAAAAATGAATCTTGATATAAGATGTAGTTCATGTGCAGGATTACTGTTTATTTCAAGGTAATGGTAATCAACAGAGCACAACTAATGATAAACATCTGCAATAAAGTCAAACCCATCAGGGGAGAACAAGGCAGCCCATAGGTATTCTGCGAGGCTATGCTAGACAACTGTGATGGTCCTTGAGTTGGTGGAGTATCATGGGGAATGTAGTTCCCAAACCTCTGGAGTGCCAATGATAGCCATCACTGCTGTAGAGAATACAAGGCCGCGTCCTTACTGCGTGAACTCCTGAGAACAGTCCGTATGCGGCCAAGATGGAGTAAGGAGTCACCACAAGGGCGACTTTTATTGCTTTTCTCCGTAGATTCCCCCACCAGGGAGGCCCAGCCCCGGCTGCTAGTGCGTTTTTATTTTCGTGTGAATTGTATTTAGTCAGGGTTGTTCACATCGAAATAAAGTTTGAATTACAGTTTATATTAGCCAACGTTCTCCAAATCAAATGTTTTCAGTTTACCAATTTTAGAACTTGAAATGAGTCCACATTGTAACGAATAACCATGTGAGTGTATTCCTTCCTTGCTGTAATTCACTGCTTTGTTGACATGATTCAGTTGTGCATTCCATGTTAATATGAAGCCGTATCCCTTTGCAGAGAAACTATTCTTAATCCCATCTATCCCGATCCTATGCAACGCTACCTCAGTGTTACTTTCCAGACTCTGCACATGGAGCGTGGTAACACTAAGATCGTATTCTCAGGGAATAATGAGTGTGCACACGCTCTTTATTGCAATCAACACTGCAGCCTAACTTTGAGTTTAACCCGGTCACTGCCAGACACTGAGTATTTTCTGTCTTTTACTCTATTGCAATAAAAAGGACAGGTTTATGCTTCTCATTTTATGAAAAGCACAGTTTGATTACAGCCTCCAGAAGTTTTGTGCAGTATCACAACTGGTCTGATTCTTGGGTAAGGCATGGGGTGTCCAGGCCTGGGGTGTGTGGGCTCTGTTAGTCTGTGGTAAACCATAAGGGGCCTGAATCTTGAGTCCTAGTCAGGCCATGAATGTGGTATGCCAATCCTTGTGGCATACCACACCGTGTTTGATACTTGGGTCTGGTGCTGGCCACACAGGATTTATCCTTGGGTCTGAAGCTGGCCACACGGGGTCTGATTCCCTAGGTCTGTAGCTGGCCACACGGACTTTGATCCTTGTGTCTAAAGGTGGCTGGATGACTTATCTCCTCTTATCTTACGGTTTTACCACCTCTGCTGATTGGCAGGATTGTGATTAACTGCAGACATGAAAAGAATTAACCTTGTGAGACAGAGGTGGGCAATATATTGATTGCACTCAAATGGTTAAGGGCTACTGTGTTACTTTGGATGAACAGGATTACCATGTAAGTGTTACTTTGCATACTTTTAGTAAAATGTAATTTTAACACTGTCAAAGTACAAATAAAAATCTGAAAGAATAATGTGTGTGTGGTCCTGGGGAGTCCATGGGTAGGAATGAAACAACTGAATTTGTTTGCAGGAATGTGAGTTAGCTCGTGGGGGCATCCACCTTCCCAACTGGAAGACCCAGCTAGACCATTAGGTGTGTATTGTTTGGAATTAGCTGTTTTCTTGCATTATGAGACCATGATTATGTACACTAAGAGTCTAGTGACCCACTGTCTCCATTCAGGCTTGCAGTGACTGCCACAGAATGGGGCACCCTTCTCACAGTTCCACCATACTCCTCACAGACCCAATCCCACCGTCCTCCTCACAAACACAAACCAATCGTCCTCAAAGACTCAATCCCACTTTCCTCCTCACAGACCCAATTCCACAGTCCTACTGTCCTCACAAATCCTATCCCACTGTTATTGGCACAGTCCCACCATCCTTCCCACAAACTCAATTGCACCGGCCTCACAGACCCAAAGACTTAATCCTACTGACCTCCTTACATACTGAATCCATTTGTCCTCAAAGACCCAATCTCACCGTCCTCACAGACTACAACTAATAACAAAATAATGGACTGAAAACCAAATTGCAAAATGTAGGGTAAAGTTATGATTAGTCGAGTTGATCTAGAGCAGGGGTTCCCAACCCAGTCCTCAAGTACCGCCTAGTAGGCTGATTACCTGGTTGTGTCTAAAGGGTTTCTTTCTTTCTAAAAATACCTTAGACACAACTGGGTATTCTTTAAATACTGACCTGATAGGGGGTACTTGATGACTGGGTTGGGAACCACTGATCTAGAGAATTAACTTAAGTCACATGTGCAACAAGCCCCCCGTACACAGTTTACAATATATCAGTATGTGCAGAGTTTTTAAGCTGATCCATGGCACATACTGACTCCTACCACCATGGCCACTTCAATTCACTGTCATGGAACTAAACGTAGCAATTCAATGGGACTGCATTCCGACCCTCCTACTGTCATTCTAGTTCTACTACTACAGACTCTACTACTAGTTCTCTGACAGTAGGAGGGTCGAAATACAGTCCCACTGAATTGATACGTTTAGTTCTCTGACAGTAAGGGGGTCGGAATACAGTCCCATTGAATTGCTACGTTTAGTTCTCTGACAGTAGGAGGGTCGAAATACAGTCCCATTGAATTGCTACATTTAGTTCTCTGACAGTAAGAGGGTCGGAATACAGTCCCATTGAATTGCTACGTTTAGTTCTCTGACAGTAAGAGGGTCGGAATACAGTCCTATTGAATTGCTCGGTTTATATCTATGACAGTAGGAGGGTCGGAATACAGTCCCATTGAATTGCTACGTTTAGTTCTCTGACAGTAAGAGGGTCGGAATACAGTCCCATTGAATTGCTACGTTTAGTTCTCTGACAGTAAGAGGGTCGGAATACAGTCCCATTGAATTGCTACATTTAGTTCGATGACAGTAGGAGGGTCGGAATACAGTCCCACTGAATTGCTACGTTTTTTTGATGACAGTAAGAGGGTCGGAATACAGTCCCACTGAATTGCTACATTTAGTTCGATGACAGTAGGAGGGTCGGAATACAGTCCCACTGAATTGCTATGTTCAGTTCTCTGACAGGAGGAGGGTCGGAATACAGTCCTATTGAATTGCTCGGTTTATTTCTATGACAGGAGGAGGGTCAGAATACAGTCCCATTGAATTGCTACGTTTAGTTTGATGAAAGTATCCCGCTCTAGAGCGCTCCCCTTGCTGAGCACGGCACCATCAATTAATACAGCATAAATCACACATTGAACACAGGATGTAATTATTTTTTATGATCTGCGAAAGTAAAGTGAAGAATAAAAAAATAAAATTTATAAAATACACATAAAAAGCATTTTTATATATATATATATATATATTTTATTTTTTTCTAGCGCCACATCCGCCAACTCTACTTTCTTTAAAACTAATATGGTGGCTGCCGTCTGATCTCTCACATTCTCTGTATCTACCGTCTGATCAGTGAGCTTTCTATGCCAAGATCACTGTTACAGAGCGCCTGGTTTACCAAGACGCCAGTTTTTCATGAGTTCAGCAATTAGCTCCATGTTCAGTTCCCCACATTGAATGCAGCATTTATCATGTGCGTATGCCAGTGTATTAAATACAACATTGATTAACCGTCTAAGCTCCTCACCAATAACTTGTGCGTATTCAGCATTGATTAACCGTCTAAGCTCCTCACCAATAACTTGTGCGTATTCAGCATTGATTAACCATCTAAGCTCCTCACCAATAACTTGTGCGTATTCAGCATTGATTAACCGTCTAAGCTCCTCACCAATAACTTGTGCAGATTCAGCATTGATTCACCGTCTAAGCTCCTCACCAATAACTTGTGCGTATTCAGCATTGATTAACCGTCTAAGCTCCTCACCAATAACTTGTGCGGATTCAGCATTGATTCACCGTCTAAGCTCCTCACCAATAACTTGTGCGGATTCAGCATTGATTAACCCTCTAAGCTCATCACTAATAATGCGTATTCAGCATTGTCCATATAATATTAATTATCGTGAGGGGGAGCTCAGTGACCGCTTCGCAAAGCTATTTAAATACTTCCCTGATGTAGCACTATGGTTATATCCTAAACCAAACACTAAAATCTACGGCTGTTCTCGAAACCGAAAGCTGGCAAATCTAGAATTAAAATCATATTAAAATGTGTGTTGAAGAGAGAGCGCCATGGCTGAAGTAACCCAGAATCCTTAGCGCTAGTAATGTTCTGGATGATTCTGTAGGCAGGAGATGAATGCCTGGATTGGACAGCGCTCATAACAAATCCTATAGACGGCCACAAAGAGGGGAAACCTGTAAAGCAGAAAAATCTTATTAGATTTACACAGGTTTTTTTATTTTTATTTCTTATTTAACTTTAATCATACTAAATGTTCTGAATGGAAAAAACATCCAATTTGACCATTTTAAAATTTATTTTTAAAACAATTGTTGTACACACTCAGCTAAATTGCCCAAGATGGGGGCTATTTGGTGTCTGATGGAGAAAAAAAAAATGGATTAAACATTTAAGAATTTGGTTATTTATCAATAGCTTCATGTTCCTTGTAGCAAAGCACTACAGCTTAAAGCAGCACGGTCATGCCAAACTTACCTTTCTTTAATCGATTCCTCTTCCTGTCTGCTCTAGTTTTCTTTAAAACATAAGACAAAGTAGGGACTATTTGTTTTATGGAGGTTTCCTATGAGTGATCTTGCGATTCTTCCTGTCAGTATTTCTGAACGTCCTGTCACTTAGGACGAAATTCGGTTGTTTCACCAGCGTTCTCCCTAACAGAATGAGAACAGTTTCTTCGTTAGGACGCAATTCGGGACTTTGTTCGGATCGGAATTTCATTCGAATGAATGAAACTCCGATCCTATTCGTGCCCCTGCTGCATCTTGCAGGCGCTTAGTAGATAGCTCCCTAATACCGTTGTAATTAAGGAGTTTTCTACCAAAAGGCTGAAAAACCTAAATTGCTATACCGCGAGTGGGGGCATGTCTACTAAACAGTGAGCAGCCAGTGGCAGGTGGGGGCCCTCAATGAAATTGGGAGGAGGGACCTATTGTCTCCCCCCCCCCCACGAGTGGCGGGGGAGGGGCCCTAAATAAAAATTGCAGGGGGAGCTATTGTCCCCCCCCAGCCGACACGCATGAGCGGTGGGTGGGGGCCCAAAATGAAAATATTAACCCCCCCCCCTCAGGTGATCTCCAAGCCCCTTACCATTTGATGTCTTCTTTTTTCTGAAATCTTTTTTCAGGCCCAAAAAAGGCCAAATAAAAGTCCATAATACCATTTGCACATTAAAAGTGAAATAAAAAACCGGAGCGCCAAAAAAAAACAAAAAAAAAAACCCCAGATGCTAAAAAATAATCCATCTTCACCCATGGAGGGCACGGTGCAGACTGAGGGGACTTCTAGTCACCTGGAGAGTAAAAATTTTATTTATGGCCCCCACCCGCTGCTTATGGGTGGGGGCGGGAGGGCAATAGGAGTCGTCTCCCTCCCCCATATTTTTATTTAGGGTCCCCAACCGCCTGGGGGAGGACAATAGGTCCCCCGTATAGTTTAATAGCCCCCACTCGCACGGCATGGGAGGGGGGAAACTAGGGTTTTTGTTTTTTTAACAGTGAGCTGCCAGTACTAGACATGCCCCTACTCATAGCGAGTAGGGGCATAATTTACTAATTCTAAGTAATCTTTACTTAGTATTAGTAAATTTGGCTGAAAGACCAGTTTAGGTATTTCAGCCTTTTGGTAGATAGCTCCCTGATACCGTAGGAGTTATCTACTAAGCAGCTGCAAGATGCAACCACGGCACGAATAGGATCAGAGTTTCATTCATTTAAATGAAATTCCAATACGAATAAAGTCCCAAATTGCGTTCTTACATAAATGAAGAAACTGTTCTCATTCTGTTAAGACGCAATTCAGTAGTTTCACCAGCGTTCTGTCTAATTGACTTTTGCTTTGATCACCGAGACGTAGCACACTTTGTTCCTCCGCTGGTCAGAGATGGCCAGGCGTAGGAAACCTCCATAAGACAAGTAGCCCCTACTTTGTCTTATGATTTAAATAAAACTAGAGCAGACCTAACAGACGGGGAGAAGAGAAATCAGTTAAAGAAAGGTAATTTTCAGCATGACAGCAAGACCACTATAGGCACCCAGACCACTTCAGCTCAATGAAGTGGTCTGGGTGCCAGGTCCCCCTAGTTTTAACCCTGCAGCTGTCAACATAGCAGTTTCAGTTTACATTAGGGTTAATACAGCCTCTAGTGGCTGTCTAACTGACTGCCGCTAGAGGCGCTTCCGCGATTTTCACTGTGAAAATCACAGTGAGAAGACACGGACATCCACAGGAAAGCATTGAAAAATGCTTTCCTATGGACTGATTGAGCCAACGTCGGAAGAGGGAGGAGAGTCACGAGCGCCGGGCTCCCTGCGCGGGAAAAAGGTAAGTGATTAACCCCTTCCTCCCCCTTCAGCCAGGCGGGAGGGGGGCGAGACATAAAGACCCTATAGTGCCAGGAAAATGAGTTTGTTTTCCTGGCACTATAGTGGTCCTTTAATGATTAACTCCACCTCCATCTAATTCCCACGTATACTTTTTACCGCTATCTAATTCCCGCGTATCCCGCTCACTGCCATATAATTCCGGCATATCCCGCTCACTGCCATCTAATTTCCGCATATCCCGCTCACGACCTCTAATTCCCACGTATCCCGCTCACTGACATCAAATTCCCACGTATCCCGCTCATTGACATCAAATTCCCACGTATCCCGCTCACTGACATCAAATTCCCACATATCCCGCTCACGACATCTAATTCCCGCGTATCCCGCTCACCGACATCTAATTCCCACATATCCCGCTCACTGCCATCTAATTCCCACATATCCCGCTCACTGCCATCTAATTCCCACATATCCCGCTCACCGCCATCTAATTCCCACGTATCCCGCTCACCGCCATCTAATTCCCGCGTATCCCGCTCACCGCCATCTAATTCCCGCGTATCCCGCTCACTGAATAAGGGGTTATACAATGTGGTTTTAAGCTGTGCCATAAGGGGATACATTAACTGCCGCAGGTGTACATGCCACGCAAGCTATCACTGAATGGTTTATCGTACTTGTCAACCAGATCCTTCTGTTTCAGGATTTTGTAAACCTCGGCCGACGCCTGGGGGCCCTGCAACTTCTGCCCATTCAGCATCTCCTTCTCCAGCTCTTCTATAGACTGAAAATATTGAGGGGAGCATTAGTTATTATTAATATTACTTTCATGTACATATCGCACACATAATCCACAGCGCTTCAACAATTATAAAATGGGGACATTTGATTACAACTAATTCACATACAGAATATAACAGACACGAGGTGGAGAAGGCACTGCTCTAACAAGGTTACAGTCTCTGAGGAAGGGGTAAAGACACACAAGAGAGATAATAGCATGTTAGAGTGGGGAGGGATTGATGGATAAGATGCCGTGTTGAAATAAGCAGTAAACATGGTGTGTGGAAGAACTAAAAAAGTGGCAGGAGAGAGACTGAGCCGGGCTATGGAGGCGAGAGAACTGAAGAGGCAATGAAATGGGAGAAACGTCACCCAGGAAGATAAGACCGGGAAGAGTCTGATGGCGCGGGGTAGTGAATACTAAAGGAAAAATTCTGCAGATGAGAGTTGATAATGTGACAATGGGCAGATATCAGGAAAAGGTTATTTGCAGAGTGAAGGGAATGAAAAGTAGTGTATTGGTTGAGTAAAGAGGAAATGTAGAGACAAGTAGAGTTGGTGAGGGCTTTGAATGGGATCCTGTAATGATTGGTAAAGGGTGAGGTGTAGGAGTAGTGGTTAGTCAGGAAGATGTGCCCTGGAGAAAGGGGATGACATAACGACGTAGCACGTGTATATCAGGAGGTGGAGTGGGGTAGAACATGAGAGGAGAATAGGAGAAATGCTGGCTCTTACAGGAAAGCAAAACCGCAGTGAATTTTGCCCCGTTTCTCCAGCTGAGCAGAGAGGAACGGAGAGAGAACTGGAAAGAGACGGAGGAAAGGCTAAGCCCCGAATGAAGTGCCTGACTGCAGATAACATCAGACAAATAAAACTGCCAGGTACACAAAACAAGAGGCAGGACCTAAACTGCCATAAAGCAGGGTGTGATGGACCGTCTGGCACCCCGACTAGGTGCCTCTGACAATTGCTGCTTCCTAGTAATCCTTGAGTACCATAAGCACTGCATCGAACACCATAACCACCGCAAAACGCCACAGCTTGGTTGGGGTCTTGCTGTCCTCCACCCACCCTGGACCCAAGACCAGGATCCAGCTTCCAGTGGATAGGCCTCCTAGTCAAGAGAGCAAAGCAGGCTGCTCTTACAGGAGCAATCGTACGCCAGTATAGTGATTATAGCAATCCCCAGAGTAAATATAGCTAATGGCAGCCACAAATGGCCTTATATGCAGATCCCCATGCAAGAGGAACTCCACCATGGACCTGAGAGTAGACTACAGTAAAAACACACACACAATTACATTGGCTTTTAGGACCAGGACACTCCCATACAAAATAGGCCAATCCCTCCCCTGTGCCTGAGAGATAACGGAGTCAGGAAATGTATTAAACTCAATTATCTCCAGGCACGGTAAACATACATTTTTACAAAACCCCAAAAATACCTTCAAACACACAAAATCCCCACAAACGTTACTGTGGCAAAACCAACCTCGCCACTGAGCATTGGAGAAGACTGATTGCCAGCCTCCTGCCCTGCAACTATGACCCGGGGGTGTGTGGCCCTTTAAGAACCATTTGGGGACATATTGGGACTTTTGGGAACAATGCCCCTTTAAGACTATGTCCCCAAACCTTTAAAATACTTTGACATGGCTTTTCCCTAATTGGAGCTTACCGAGCCATCCACTGTACAGGCGGACCATCCAGAAGTGGAAGTGTGCAGGCAATTTACCTCCCAGGCTGGGAGCCTGCTGTAGGTAAATTGCCGACCACTGGGTGGCCGCCGTTCGTGCAAACCAACACGTGGTGGCGGCCATCTTTTTTCTTACAAATCTTATGTTTATAATTAAAGTGTGCTGAATAATAATATGTCATTGTTATGAAGATTGAATGCATATTTTGAAAGTTATAGTACATGTGTAAAAACTGTATTTCTCTGCCTGTGATAATTATATTACCCATTGTGTTAAGTAATCATATCACAGGCAGAGGGGAGGATTTTGTGTGGGAGTGTCTGAGTGTATTGTACGTATTGATTGGTTGTACTTAAAAACCCTGTGGGCGGTTCTGTGTGTGTAAAAAGTGCATAAAAGCAGAGTGTTAGATTAAAGCTTCAGTTCTACTTCACCCTCAATTTGGAGTGCCGTCTCTTATTGGGGGAATCTGCTACAAGGGATTGCTATGCTTGTCATACTCCCTTGCTATATCACTGCTAAGCTCTTGTAAGAGCTTGTTCCTGTCTTGCTCTCTGAAGGAGTCTACGGTGGTTATGGTGTTGGCTGGAGTGCTTGGAGCCCTCAGGAAGCGCTAGGAGCATCCTTCAACGGAGGTACCCAGTCAGGGTGCCAGGTGATCCGTTACAGTTACATGCCCCGATCTGGGTGACCAAAATATCTAAAAATCACCCATATCGGTTCAGGGATTTCCTGGAAGTCATAATTTGACCGACCGCACGCATGGTCCCATGCCTAAAACAGTTCCAGAGATCTATTTCAATAGTTTAAAAACCGAACAAAGTACCGAACATAGTCAATGTTCTGACCCTGGAGCTTGTTCACCTTGTTCGTGGGAATGTTTCCACCGAACAGTGCCCTTCTAAGTTGTGTCCAACCAAACGCAGGTGGATCCTGGAAGTCCAGCGATGTTTGGGAGTTTCAGTATCTGAAAACAGTTCCATGAACTCAACGACCAAACACCGCTGTCTGCGTTCGTGGGAACAAGATGGCCGCCACCTCGTGGTCGTTCATGCGAACAGCGGCCACCCAGATGAACACTTAGAACACTGCGGTGGAAAGTGTTACAAACTGTCAATTAAGCTTAACAAGCTCCCGGGTGGTCTATGGTTCGTGCGGCTGTTCGGGAACCGAACCATATAATCCCAATTGCATGAACAGAGCCTTTTTTTTGAGTCAGGTCTATTGCAGAGGGCCATAGTCCTGAGGCAGGAGGCTGGCAAGCAGGCTCCTCCAAGAACCCGTGAAGAGGTTCAGTTCATCACACAGGCATAAAAGAAGAAAAGTATAAGGAGGAAAAAGGAGAGAAATATTTCAACTTGGAAAATAAACAGCAGAGAAATCCAGCAAACAAATCTTTGGCTAACTCTCACCAACAGCGGAAAGTACAGTTCAAAGCTATGCACTTCTCTTATACTCGGTCTTATTCTTTTTGTCTAATTTTGAATAATCTGATACATTCTGATTAATTACTAATACATGTAAAAAAGTTAACAGACGTTGATTGAACTATCTTGATAAGCTGAATAGAAGAACACAATATAAATATAATTACCCAATTACAAAAAGTCGCTTTCCTTATTGCCGATATTCAATTACCATAATTAACATAAAACTAATTATGGCTACAAAAAAATGAAAATAAACAAAAAAAGGTGGTCAGTTTTTTTTCACTCCAAATCAAAATAAAAATGTTGAAAAGAAAGATTTCCATGGAGACTCCAGCAATAGTCACTGGGAGCAATCAGACCCCAGCACAAAACATACCGAATGTTACTCAAGAGAACCAACGAGCACAAATCCAAACAATCTCTGATAAAATAGTGGAAGAGAGAATTACAAAAACTGACCCCCAATAAAATCGACAAACTGGAGAGAAACCTGGCAACCACGGAAGACAGGTCGAGAAGACAAACTTTAAGATTCTGGGGTATTCCCAAGATAAACTTCCGGAATTTTTATTACATAAATTGAATACATCATGGAAAGATGACAAGGTGAGGGGGACCATAAGAAGTAATAATAAGAATTGTAACACGTTGCACTATCACTTTATTATTAAGACACAAAGAGGAAAGGAGGAAGGGAGAGTAAAATATAAGAATAAAATAACATGTTAAATTAATAAGGGGAGAAATTGATTTAATCTATGTAAGCACTATCAAAGATATTGATCATAAGAAAGCAAACAGGATATAGTTGGAAATGCAATACATACAATAGGTGGATCACACTCCTAGAGATATCTACAAGAGATAAAAGACAATATAGTGTAGTATTGTCAGTAAATTGAAAATACAAGCAGTATAAGAAGGATCAGGTACTCACAAACCAGGAGCCAAATATAAACATATGGCTCTCATGGGAACAGCACTGGGACCATTACATAGGATGTCCCTTTCCTTCTTGAAATCCTCTGGTGGTAGATCTGATGAAAAGAGGATGACTGAAAACACTTACTTACTTTAGTAAAGTGTTTATTGATCCAAAAATAGAATAAAAAGTATAACAGGGGTGGAGAAAAAATTACTCCAATAAAATGCAATAAAAATCCACAATATAGTGCAAGGTCCAATATAGGAGTCTCTTTAAAGTCCGATACGCGTTTCGCCCCGTACCAGGGGCTTCCTCAGTCAGCGGTGAGTGTGTCCTCTTCCTCGGCGTCTTTTTTATATGTGTATGTGGTTGCCGGCTTCCATCCGCGGAACGCATGACGCGTGTACTTCCGGCGTCGTGACGTATCATTTCCGGGTTGCGGACATCACGTGAACATGATGTCGGTCCGGTTGGAACGCACAACGTGTGGCGTGTGCGTTCCACTTCGGGATTTATACGGAAGTCCATAAAATACATATAAAAATCTTATGATAAAGTGCCTTGTGACTTAATAAATGAAACAATAATTATATAGTTGGGATTTTTGTTTGTTTAGTATATATATCTATATCTATATACACCAGTTGTGTGTTGTTAAAAAACACAAGAGGGAGCAACTGTCACACAGAAAGATAAATGTTTAGATTGAATTCCCTTATTCCTCTCGCTATCTCTCACTGCTTTTTTTCTTTTTACCAATACTCTATAAAACATATAAAACATTAAATGCTTTCCCCTAGAATCAGAATCCTAATTCAATATGCAAATTATATTGTCATTCTAATCGAACTGTATTTTTATATTCATTGAAATGGAAATGTTATAGAATCATTATATTTAACAGTGATAACTCTCTCGGTGGTTCATTCCCCCCACTGTATGTTTTGGATACAAGGCATAGAAAGCCTTTGACTTCTAAAGACGGTTTATATTCCTGACACACTGGTATATTATGGATCACAGACAATAGGATGCACTGACTGATCCACTTTCTTTTGGTACAAGATTGATATCATTTATTTTCTTCTCTTGTTATTGTGTATCAGAGGAGATATTTGGGAAGAGTGGGCAGGTTGGAAGAAGCCTTTGGCTTGTTAAATGGTCAAACTGATCTCAGTAAATGTGTCTAAATTCAAACCAAAAAAAAGATTCCAAGTTTATCATTTCCTATTAAAAGAACACATAGATATCGGCTTAATACAGGAGACAGATTGGAAAAAAAGATATTAAAACAAATTGGGGAGGCAAAAAATTCCCTCTGATACTACACGCCTCTTATGAAAAGACAGGCTAATACAATCCAATATGAACCAATTTATCAAGATCTTGACCCAATGGGCCGCTATATGATTATCATCTGTAAATAAATAACAAAAAACATATACTTTGCTCAATATATATCTACCCAACGTCTCTCCTGTAAGCTTTTAAAAAGGTATTTTAATTATCGCTGGGGACTTCAACTGTGTATTAAACACTAACAGACAAAAAATTATTAAATAACTGTAAAATAAATAAAAATTTAGTCAAGCATTCGAAAGAGCTAACAAGAAGTCTTAAAGGAACACTATAGGGTCAGGAACACAAGCATGTATTCTTAACACTATAGTGTTAAACCCAACATCTAGCCCCCCTGCCTCCCTAAATATAGTAAAACTTTACTTGTATTTAAGTCTGCAGCTGTTGGCTCTGCCCTTGTCTGCCTGCTTACTGCTGACATTCTCAGAAGTGGTGGTCTGAGCCAATCACAATGCTTCCACATAGGATTGGCTGAGTGTCTAGGAGGCAGATCAGGAGCAGAGCCAGCACAAGTCAAACACAGCCCTGGTCAATCAGCATCTCCTCATAGAGATACATTGAATCAGTGCATCTGTATGAGGAAAGTTCAGTGTCTGCATGCAGAGGGTGGAGACACTGAATGTCAGTCACACTGTGCAGCTCTGCCCCAGGAAGCATCTCTAGTAGCCATCTTAGGAGTGGTCAGTGGAGGATTCCCTAGGCTGTAATGAAAACACTGCATTTTCTCTAAAAAATAACTGTGTTTACTGCAAAAAGCCTGAAGGGAATGATTCTACTCACCAGAACAAATGCAATAAGCTGTATTCCGTACATTAAGCTGTATAGTGTACCATACAATAAGCTGTATTCTGTACATTAAGCTGTATAGTATACCATACAATAAGCTGTACACTGCACAATAGGCAGTATGCCATACATTAAGCTGTATACAATACAATACGCTATAGTTGTCCTGGTAACTATAGTGTCCCTTTAATAATTATGACCTATATGATAGCTGGAGAACGCTATATCACCTATTTAAGATTTCACCTATTTATCAAGAGTTAATTTGTCATACTCTAGAATAGACATGATTTGGGGGAACCTCTCTCTGATGCAAAGAGTCCAAAACTGTGAATAAAAGAAAATATATGGTCTGACCACAGCATTGTTCATATAAAATAAAAAAAATAAAAAATAAAAACTAATTTCTATAAAGAAAGTCCTCCATGGAGAATTAACGATTGGCTTTTAAATAAAACTAAAAACTTAGACAGTATCAAAAAAAGTAATAACTAACTTTCTACATGAAAATAACACAGCAGACACATCACTAATGAATAATTGGTGCACTTCTAAAGCAGTGGTAAGGGACATCTAATTAAACTTAACGCAATATTCAAAACAAATAAAAAAAAAAAAACAGCCAACGACTTAACCTCTCTATTGGTCCAACTGTCCAATCTCTCTCAAAAAAAAAAAAAAAAGAATTTCATCCTTCGTATGTAACTTTTTCACAAATATTACAAACTCAAGGAAAAATAAAAGAAATTCAATTTAAAAAGACTATAACAAACTCAAAATTTAATATTATGCAAAAGGAAATAGCGCAGACAAGATTCGTTCAAATAAATTAAAAAAAGAGCTAATAACAGAGTTTCAAAATGAATTAATAATAAAACCCTCCTAGCTCCAGAAAAGATCAGACAAGCCTTTAATAAATTATATACTCAATTATATAATATTCCAAATAACAGTTCCTGTGAAGAAATATCAAATTATCAAAAAACAATAAATTTACCAAGGATCTCAGATACCCAGCAACAAAAATGAAGTAAATCTTATCCTAATATTAAATCCTGGAAAATGCCCTACTAAACTGGAAGATTACAGACCTTTTATTGCTATTAAATATAGATGTTAAATTATTTTCCTCAGTTCTTGCCGAAAGATTGAAATAAATAGTAGAAACTACTGTCCATCCTGATCAGATAGGATTTGTTCCAAAAAAGAGAAATAGACATATTGGACTCAGTTAATGAATCAGGTCTACCCTTCCTGACTGACATTAAATGCAGGAAACACGTTTGACAGAGTCAGTTGGGAGTTCATGAGCCAATCCTTAAAAAATGTTGGAATAAAAGATAGTGGAACCCAATATTCGCTCTGATTGATTCTCCCTGGGAAATTGAACAAGACAAGGATGCCCATTATCAATCCTTGTCTTGTTGCATTTCCTAGAGAAAACAATTTCCACACTTAAGAAATGTCTTAAGAAAAGATATTAAACAAATAACCGATTTCATCATAGAAAATGTAATTAAGCAAAATCAACAACTTTTCCAAGAATGGAGAAATATAGAAATCTCATGGTGGGGCCGCATACATGTAACTAGATCTTATAGTATTCCCAAATGGACTTTTTTGTTTTATAGCCCTTCTCTGAACCCTCTCTAAGGTATCAATATCCTTCTGAAGATACGGTCTCCAGTACTGTGTACAATACTCCAAGTGAAGTCTCACCAGTGTTCTGTACAATGGCATGAGCACTTCCCTCTTTCTACTGCTAATACCTCTCCCTATACAACCAAGCATTTTGCTAGCATTTCCTGAAATAATAAATAAAGCATTTAACCAGGAAAGGTACATTCAGATTACTCTAGTTTACAAGTACAACCGGGAATATTACTCATTTTATCTACCTTGGAAGGATGATGGGCTGAGTCAACCCTGCCGGGAATTGAACCTACGAGCCCCAAGGGTTGAACTGATTTTATTGATGATACCTTAGTCCATTGAGTTATCTCACCAGCTGATGATATAGATATATATACACACATATATATATATATATATACATACATATACACACATATATACACACACACACACACACACATATATATACATATACACACACTCCACTGGTACGATATAGAAAGTTCAAATCTAAACAGAAAAACAAAAGATGTATTCTATGTGACATGGAACCTTAAAGAAAATTAAACAGAATCATTAAAAAATATAAACAAAACTTTGAATTTCTGGCACAAAACAAAAAATAATCTTCAAAATCTTATTCTTTCCTTTTTGCCTCTAAATTTTTTAGAATATGCTATAAAAGATCTAAATTTAAATAGTTGGAAAACCTGTGTTATTACCAATATCAATCAGATACTAAAAAATTATAAAGTAAAAAAAAAATAATTGAAGTTTTTCATATTGCGGCAGCTGAGGAATTCAATTTCCTAAGCGTAAAATCCTTTCTGGATAAATATTTGATAACAGAAAATGGAAAATTAAATATAAAACTTGAAGACCTTTTCCACATGAAAAACAAAACAAAATAAAACTGGTTACAAGAGCAATGGCTTTGAGGTCCAATCAAGAAATTGTCCACACTTTAATAGCATGGGAGAAAGACTGAAGAGAGGATTGGTGTTTGCCTATACCGGACACACATTCTGTAATAAAATGCCTCAATCTGGTAGAAACTCACTACAAAGTAGTCAATAGCTGGTACTGGGTTCCTACGAGGTTATCAAAGCTATCCAATATAACTCGCCTCTATGTTGGAGATGTTGCAGAGAAGAAGAAAACTACCTACATTTGTGGTGGACTTGTAATAACGTTAGGACTCTTTGGCATAAATTATTCGATTGGCTAGACTCTGCACTAAAAATCGATCTGAATAGATATCCACGTCGCTCTGCTACATATAGACTGGCCAATTCTAGATTTACCAGAAAGATATTTAAAGCGGCACTGTCATGCCGAATCCCGTTTTTTTTTTTTAACCCCCCTCCCGCATCCACTACATCCAATTGACCCACTAGTCACCCCCAAATGCCGCTAAGCCCCCCACATTACCTATTTTTTATTCCTTATTTTCTGCCCCGATCTATATTCAGGGACAGACGAATGAGTGAATAGAAATATCAGCCGAACAAACTAACACAATGTATCAGTGTTAGTTTGTTCGTTCAGTTTATTACAAGGAGGGAGCTACCGGCGTGCAGCTCCCTCCTTGTAATATGTAACTATAGAAGCGGCAGGGAGCAGTGCTCCCCACCACTTAATAAGCCCCCCCAGTACCTCCTCTCACTCTATGGGGGTCAATATGACCCCCATAATAGCACAAGGGAGATTAAAATCTCCCAAATGCCCCTACTCGCTATACCGCGAGTAGGGGCATGTCTACTAAACAGTGAGCAGCCTATGGCTGCTCACTGTTGAAAAAAAAGACATAAAAACATAAAAAAAAGACATAAATTACAATAAATTACAACAAGCCACCCAATCAGAGTGCTCTGTGTCATTTTACACAGCGTGGGAAAGTTCTTTTGAATTTTCCCACGCTGTGTAAAATGACTCAGAGCACTCTGATTGGCTTAAACCCACCAATCAGAGTGTTCTGAGCCTAATTGCAGGGCGGGGCAAGGCTTTATAAGCCTTGACCCGCCCTGCGGAGCTCAGTATGCGGCGTGCCCTCGAAGGGCGAACTTGGATTAATTTTTTTTTGCGCTCGTTTTTTTTTTTTAAAGTGCGACGGGTGTAATGGATTTTTATTTGGCCTTTTTGGGGGCTGAAGAAAGAAGATTTTAGAAAAAAGAAGATGTCAAATGGTAAGTTTAATTTTTTTTTTTTTTACAGGTTAGTTATTTTATTCCCCCCTCACTATTTGTAGGGTGAGGGGGGTAGGTAGGGGATAGGTTTTTTTGGGTGGGGGGTTGGTGACTAGGGGCTTGGGACCCCTAGTCACCTTGATTGGGGGGGGTGTTTCATTTAGGGGCCCCACCCACCGCTCAGGGGTGGGGGGGAGGACAGTAGGTCCCCCCTTATTACACAGCCTTTATTAGGGCCCC
>OW240918.1:3162448-3279397 GCA_933207985.1 Pelobates cultripes
TTTTGTTTTAAATCCCAGGCATTGTGACACCAGATCTAAGTGGTGGCACTGGTCACCGTATCCACTGTTAGCGTAACACACCCGCTTTAAGGACACTGACTGCTATTCAATCTAACACAGTAAAAAAAGTTTTTTGTTTTTAAATCCAAGCTATTGTGACACAGGATCTAATTAGTGGCACTTGTCAGCGTATCCACTGTTAGCGTAACACACCCGCTTTAAGGACACTGACTGCTATTCAATCTATAACAGTAAAAAAAGTTTTTTGTTTTTAAATCCAAGCTATTGTGACACCAGATGTAATTAGTGGTACTTGTCAGCGTATCCACTGTTAGCGTAACACACCCGCTTTAAGGACACTGACTGCTATTCAATCTATAACAGTAAAAAAAGTTTTTTGTTTTTAAATCCAAGCTATTGTGACACCAGATCTACTTAGTGGCACTTGTCAGCGTATCCACTGTTAGCGTAACACACCCGCTTTAAGGACACTGACTGCTATTCAATCTATAACAGTGAAAAAAGTTTTTTTTTTAAAATCCAAGCTATTATGACACCAGTGAGTGGTGGCACTGGGCAGCGTATCCACTGTTAGCGTAACACACCCGCTTTAAGGACACTGACTGCTATTCAATCTATAACAGTAAAAAAAGTTTTTTGTTTTTAAATCCAAGCTATTGTGACACCAGATCTAATTAGTGGCACTTGTCAGCGTATCCACTGTTAGCGTAACACACCCGCTTTAAGGACACTGACTGCTATTCAATCTATAACAGTAAAAAAAGTTTTTTGTTTTTAAATCCAAGCTATTGTGACACCAGATCTAATTAGTGGCACTTGTCAGCGTATCCACTGTTAGCGTAACACACCCGCTTTAAGGACACTGACTGCTATTCAATCTATAACAGTGAAAAAAGTTTTTTGTTTTTAAATCCAAGCTATTGTGACACCAGATGTAATTGGTGGCACTGACTGGGGAAATGGGCACAGTATGCACTGTGAGCCTGACACAGAAGCTGGCAGCAGTGGCAGACAACTGACAAATCTATAACAGTGAAAAAAGTTTTTTGTTTTTAAATCCAAGCTATTGTGACACCAGATGTAATTGGTGGCACTGACTGGGGAAATGGGCACTGTGAGCCTGACACAGAAGCTGGCAGCAGTGGCAGACAACTAAGTGCATTTACATTAGATAGAAAAAAAAAATCAAAAAAAGCATACCCTTATCCCTAACCTAGCTATGCTTTTCCCTATCTTATGAACAGCAGCTACACTTTCCCTCCTCTTACTAAGCATGCAGCTTGAGAATGAATCTAAAATGGATGCTGTCCAGTAGGTGGGAGGGTCTGCTAGGGAGGCTGTGCTGCTAATTGGCTGGAATGTGTCTGCTGACTGTGAGGTACAGGGTCAAAGTTTACTCAATGATGACGAATAGGGGGCGGGTCGAACCGCGCATATGTTCGCCCGCCGTGGTGAACGCGAACATGCTATGTTCGCCAGGAACCGTTCGCCGGCGAACCGTTCGGTACATCACTATCTCTAGGGTCTCAAATGACGGTTCTCTTTTGAAGCCCTGAACCAACTCAATCTCTTTATCCAGTTCCAATTGGACATTAGCTAATTTGATAGACTCATATTTACAAATGACATTCATAAAGGTATTTGAACATTTTGAAGCTCAAGAAATGGGTCGCAAGAGTATTCTGAGGACGGACAGCAGCTAAAATAGCCTGCCCTTCGGTGGGTCCCCGCTCAGAACTCAAGCTGGTTTTAGCTCAACTTGTGCCATTACAGAGAGAACATATCTGAAGCATATCAGACTGGTCCCACCCATACGGGCAGTCCAGATCCGAAATGCCAGCAAGTTCTCTCTGCACGAGAGATACAGCAACCCCAGACGATCGTTTCAGCCTTGTTAGGCATCGTCAGTGAGGCATAGCTGATATCTCTCTAGGCACCGTGAGCAAGGGGTCCACGTCTGGATTACCCTTTAAACTAATGGAGAGCAAGAAATGGGTCGCAAGAGTATTCTGAGGACGGACAGCAGCTAAAATAGCCTGCCCTTCGGTGGGTCCCCGCTCAGAACTCAAGCTGGTTTTAGCTCAACTTGTGCCATTACAGAGAGAACATATCTGAAGCATATCAGACTGGTCCCACCCATACGGGCAGTCCAGATCCGAAATGCCAGCAAGTTCTCTCTGCACGAGAGATACAGCAACCCCAGACGATCGTTTCAGCCTTGTTAGGCATCATCAGTGAGGCATAGCTGATATCTCTCTAGGCACCGTGAGCAAGGGGTCCACGTCTGGATTACCCTTTAAACTAATGGAGAGCAAAAAATGGGTCGCAAGAGTATTCTGAGGACGACAGCAGCTAAAATAGCCTGCCCTTCGGTGGGTCCCCGCTCAGAACTCAAGCTGGTTTTAGCTCAACTTGTGCCATTACAGAGAGAACATATCTGAAGCATATCAGACTGGTCCCACCCATACGGGCAGTCCAGATCTGAAATGCCAGCAAGTTCTCTCTGCACGAGAGATACAGCAACCCCAGACGATCGTTTTAGCCTTGTTAGGCATCATCAGTGAGTCCTCAGAATACTCTTGCCACCCATTTTTTGCTAAACATTTTGAAGCTGCTTCATCCCATTCCTTATAGAACTCTTCCATCTCCACCTGTCTTGCTGGGGAAATCTGTGCTCTCAATCCTCTAGGTATAATATTTTTAGAGATGTATTTTTCAAGGGTAGAGACTTCCCAGCTTATCTTAATCTGCTGTTTAAAAAGTTTAGTTAATTTATTGAAACTAGTATAAATGTTAGGAGGAGATAGTGTTTCTATTGTACTTTCTGTACTGAAGACAGAATCAACGTCAGCACACCAGGTGCTTGCATTGGGTTTATTAGACAAGAAACCAGCCATCTGATAAATGATAAAGGTGGTGACCAAGGTGGATAGCACCGATAAAATTAATCAAAATATATATAGAAAGCACAAGAGATCGGAGGGTAGCTTTTTTGATATTATATTTTTTCTAATTTATTATCTTTTGGGTTATCCCCTATTACCCAGTCTAGGTGACCTAATTTACTCGAGGGACGTGAGGTGGGCAGGTTTTTTCCTGTCCTACCCTCTGGTCTCTTGTGCTTTCTATATAATATTATCCTTACCTTTTGTGTCACTTTACCCCACTCCCTCTAGCATGAAAGCTCATTGAGCAGGGCCCTCAACCCCTCTGTTCCTGTGTGTTCGACTTGTCTGGTTACAACTACATGTTTGTTCGTCCACCCACTGTAAAGCGTTGCAGAATTTGTTAGTGCTATGTAAATAATAACATAATAATAATAATGTCGCTGAACACATATTGTGGTGTTCTTTGGCAGTAATACATAACAGGAGTTGAAAATCCATGCCTAAAGTACGTGTGTGAAAAATAACACAAAAAAATGACTACCCAAAAAGAAAAGGTTGACAAAGACTGGTGGTAGAATTAGTGCATGGAAAGTGTTACAATATCACCATTTGAAATATTCTAGGGTGTCTACTTTTCAAATTATATGGTTTGATATCAGATATCAGTGTTACAATGTAACTTGCGTTAATTTTGAAAAAAAATGGTTTGGAAATAGCGTAGTGTTACTTGTGCTTATAGCCTTTTAACGTTCCAAAAAAAGCTAAGAACATGTTAACATTGGGCATTTCTAAACTCAGGACAAAATTTAGAAACTATTTAGCGTTGGTGTTTTTTGGCAGTTGTAGATGCGTAACAGATTTTGGGGGTCAAAATTTGAAAAAATGCGATTTTTTACATTTTTCCATCATATTTTATAATTCTTCTTATAATAAATTATATGATATTATGAAAATAATAGTATCTTTAGAAAGACCATTTAATGGCAAGAAAAATGGTATATAATATGTGTGGGTACAGTAAACGAGCAAGAGAAAAATTACAGCTAAACACAAACACCACAGAAATGTAAAAAGAGCCCTGGTCCTTAACTGTAAGAAAATTAAAAAACAGTCTGGTCACTAAGGGGTTAACCCAAACAGGTATAACAAACATGAATTGAAAAAATAAAGTGACAATAATAAGGCAAACCAATATAAACACTAATAATTACCACAACTTCCACAATCCTACTCTGGCAGAAACACGAGTCCCTAGAACTCAGCAACATTTTGGCACCTCCTGGCTGCATTTCACACCCTTGAAATATACCTGTTTGGTTTAATAAAGCATTTATATGTATAATCTCTTAGGAGTTATTCTAATGTGCAATCTCTTTTTGTAGCACTTATTATCACGTGTCATGGCATTTCTTGTATTAGTCATGCTTCCTACTGCTGTTGTGGCACAGTGAGTTTGTTTGTTACCTGTAATTTCCTGCACAACAAAAATAGAGAATTGAAAAAGAAAAAAAAACATTGCCCGTGTCCGCCACTTTCTTTTTTTTATTTTTATAAATTCTTTATTTTTCAATTTTAGGTGAGGTAGAGGGTAGAGAATAAAGGTAGGGGTAGGGTAGCAGTGATATTCAATAATTTTCAGTTTCGTTTCATTTCAATGGTATCAGTACGATTTATTGCGAAACCTCATGTCAGTCTTCTGGGTTGAGTGGTTCAGTTTTTATATGTCACAGGTGAAGGTTGTCACTTGGTCTTGGGTCTTGTCGTCTTTGCCTCTGAGAGCTTGTCTGGCTCTTCCTGTGTTGTGTTTGTCAAGTTTGTGTCTCTTTCGGTTTTATTTGGGTCTGGGGTTTGGTCTGGTGTGTCTGTTTTGTGTGCGGGTGCGGTCATTGCGAGAGTTTGGTGGTCTCGACCCATGGGTGGTCGTCTCGTTTAGGCTGTAGATGTGGAGGGTTTCCAGTGTGGTGAGATCCGAGTCTAAGTCTAGTGCCTGAGGTTGTTCTCTTATATTTGTATCTGCTGCTGGTGATCATGTTGTACGGGGTGTGGTATTTTGTTTTTGTGTTGGGTGAGTTCCCTAGTCTTGTGATTGTGCTTTTATTTGTGAGGTTGGTGCGGGGAGGGGGGGTCTGTGTAGGGTTTGGGAGGTTGGGGGGGACCTATGTGGGGTCCTAGTGTGCTATCAGTAGGGGGGTCCGCCACTTTCTTATGCACGATACTGCCAAGGAGCTTGTTCATTCTCTAGTAATCTCTCACATGGATTACTCTCCAAATTGGTCTCCCCAGAAGCCGTACTGCCACTATAATCTGCGATGAATGCTGCTGCCAGGCTGATCTTTCTCTCCTGTCGGTCCTCTCACACCTCACCCCTCTGTCGATTCTTACACTGGCTTCATGTACCCTACAGATGCCAACTCAAAATACTAACCCTTACCTATAAAGCTCTAACCAACTCTAGCCCTCCTACATTTCTTCACTGATTCATAGGTATGCCCTCTCTCTGTCTCTCTGCTCTAGTGGTGACCTTCTCCTGTCTGCTGCTCGCACCCTTAATGCAAATTAACGCCTGCAGGACTTTTCGCAGGCATCTCCTTTCCTTTGGAACAGCCTGCCCACCCCCTAGTCGTCAATCCTATAGTCCCTCAAATCCATCTTTTCAGCAATGCTTATGGCCTCCCAGAGTAACTTTTACCTTCAGAAATCTGCCTCTTGCTCTCTTTTAAAGGGCCACACTCCACTCTCACCTCCAGTTCTGCTACTTTCCCACCATGTTTATTTGCTGTCTCCCTCAATACCCTTCCTATTGTGTTTTTATACCCCACCTCCTCTAGACTGTAAGCTCGTTTGAGCAGGGTCCTCATCTACCTATTGTTCCTGTAACATTTTGTTATTGTTTCATTTGTTAAATGCCCTTTTAATGTAAAGAGCTGTGGAATAAACTGGCGCTATATAACTTCCGATAATAATAATAATATTAATAATAATAATTGCAATCTCGCAACAATCTTAGTGAAGGTTGTGAGTCTATACATATAAATAACATCTATGCCATTTTTCAGGATATTTACTACTGTTGGCTCAGTAAAAAATGACAATTTCTCATATCTTTGGTAAAGGTCCACCGTGTTGAGAAAGTCATACTGAAGAGGGCATACATTTTCTTTCCAATGGTTTGAATAGTATGTCATAAGAAATTACCTAATTCAAAATCTACATTTAAGCCTCCTGGGCTCAATGTGTTTAACATGTAGATCCACCTAATTTCTATTTGACCCCCAAAAAACTTGGCCAGAAAGAAATTAGATGGATCTACATTTTAAATACATTGAGCCCAGCAGTCATTTCTTAAAACCAGCAACATTTGAGCTTTTTTTTTTAGCATTTTTAGTATACATAGTTTTATATGGCACTTCCTGCAATGTGGATTTGGGGTTTTCATGAGATGTAGGCCATAATCATCGCACTAATGACAAATCACGGCTTGAACTATCTTGCTTTGCATTTAATGCGTCTATCTCATATATTAGTTTCCCCTTTTACGTTGCATTACTGAAATAAATGAACTTTTGCACGATATTCTAATTTTTCGAGTATCATCTGTATGTAGTTTAACAATTTTGTATGTATTAGATTTTGAGCGCATTGTGCACAAAGCATTACAGACCTTGTAGTCCTATTAACGCCTTCCACGCAGAGACTTATGGACACTGTGGTTCTTGTCTGGATCCCAAAGGAGGAAATGACGTGTGGGCCTAATACACCGATACGTAATTTCCGATAAACGAGATTCCCATTCAGTGAGTTACCCGCAGCAAAATAAGGAGACATCACTTCCAGCGACACTGCACTCCCTTGAAGAGACGAGAGCCCTTGATTAAGAGCTATCCCATTTATAAAGGGAAGTAATTAAATGAAGAATTATCGATTGAAAAAGCCTTAAGGATAAGGCGAAACACATCTTGAGGACATGATTTTGGACACTGAAAAGTTTTCAATGGACCTGTTTTAATCATTTACTTTATTTTGTGAACACTTTTTGATGAAGTGTTTCACAAAATTAATTTTTAGACTTTATTCAAGGCTGGTGATTCCTTCCTGTCTCCAGTCTCTTGGGCTCAAAGAAGGTATTAGAAGCAAATGTCTCAGCGCTAATAAACTTAACAAAAACACAGGAGAAAGGGGGCAGCAACCCACTAAAGGTATCCCTCTCAAACCCATTAATATATCCAAGAGAATACACAGAAAGATAGCGCTACATGTAAAATATATACAGACAGTAAAAATTGTCATATAGCTCGTATAAAATCAATAAAATAGTCCCAAGAAAAAACAAATAGAAAATACCCTTTGAGGAAATTCTTGTCTGTAGGTTAGCATGATACTTTGGTGTGGTCCATACATAAAAAGACAAAAAGTAAAAGACTCCAATAATGCAATAAGTCAACTCATTGTATCATTGTTTTTGTGTGTAACAGTGAGTGTATACTGTGTGTCAGTATGTTTGTATGGGTCACTGTGTGTGTTAGACATGTGCACCAGTGAAATTTTCATTTCATAGAAATGATTTTGTACTAAATAAAAATAAAATTCTTCAATCCTGAATTTAGTTTGTAAACCATTCGTTTTCAAATGAAATTCTTAAATTTTTTAAAAAAATAACACTGCGCATGCGCAATAAAAAAAAAGCAAGGAGGGAGCCGGTAGCGCTACAAACACACTCCTTGTAATAATATCATTTTCCTACCCCCCCACCATATTAATAAAAGGGAGGTTAAATCCTGGAGTCTATTACTGCCCAGTCACTAGTGCAATAAGGGGGGCCTGGCACAGGACATTGGGTCCCCCCCATTATTTATTTAAATTAAGTCCCTACCTGCCACTGTGCCAGGTCCCCCCTTATTGCACTAGTGACTGGGCAGTGGCTGCCAAGTCACTAGTAGTTTTAAATTTGTTTATGCGACATACCCATAGTGACCCCCATACTGATTTATATATAGTGTTAAATGATAACAAGCAGCCACTGGCTGCCGCGAGTAGGGGTATGCAGGAGGATTTAACCTCCCTTTTATTAATATGGGGGTCATAGTGACCCCCATATGGTTTAATGCAAGGGGGGATAGGAATTAATATTATTACAAGGAGAGAACTGATAGCGCTGCCGGTTCCCTTGTTTTTTTTTTTGTTTTTTTTTTTATGCGCATGAGCAGTGTTATTTCCCCTGCAGCATGGATTCTATTAAATGAACAAAACAAAACGAAAAGGTAATGCATTCGCTATTTTTGTTTCATTTATATTTTGTATGTAGGGCTTTCGTTTACATTTTAGTAAACGAATACGAAAAAAACAGAATTTTCGGAGAAAATCATATTCGTACGAAAACGAATGCACATGTCTAGTGTGTGTCAGTGAGTTTGTTTAGATCACTGTGTGCGCCAGTGAATATGTTTGGTTTACTGCGTGTGCCAGCATGTTTTTGGGTTATTTGTATAGGTCATTATGTTTTTCAGTTGGTGTGTATGGGTCACTGTGTATATGTCAGTATGTTTGTACTGGTTACTATGTGTATGAGACACTGTGTGTCAATGAGTTTGTATTGGTCACTGTGTGTGTCAGTGAGTGTGTATGAGTTAGAGTGTGTGTTAGTATGTTTGTATAGGTCACTGTGTGTGTGTCAATGAGTGTGTAGGGGTTACTGGGCAAAATGCTTATTTTTTTTACAATGTTGATGTGCGCTTAAAAATACAACTCACTCGGCTACCACACACAACAACACACATCACTCATAGCTACACACATATCACCCACTCCCACATATCATGCACTGTCACTCAAATCACTCACAGCTATCAACATCATAGCCACATACAAAATACATACAGCCACCTCATACACAATCAAAACATATGTATCACACACAACTGCCACAATTACAGTCACCACAATCATACACAACACACAGTCATTCCCCACACACAGTCTTTGCACACAATTCACTGTTTTGGTCTTTTAGCTAAAAAAAAGACACTTAAGATTGAATATTTAAAGGAACACACTAAACACCATAACCTCTCCTGTCCATTGAAATGGTTTTTGTGCCATGAGTGCTCTGGCACCCTTCCAGTTTAACTTTAAGAACAATTTGAAACCAATGTGGTTTAGTAGAGAAGTAAAACAAGAGATTAAAAATAAGAAAAGGGCTTTTAAAGCATTTAAATCTGACAAATCAGAGGCATGCCATAAAAGATACAAGGAAGCCAATAATGCGTGCAAAAAGGCGATTAGATTCGCTAAACTTCAAAATGAAAACATTCTAGCCAAAGAGAGCAAAACCAACCCCAAAGCATTTTTTAAGTACATAAATTCTAAAAAAACAAAAAATGAAAGTGTAGGAACACTAAAAACTGAAATGGGGTTGTTAGTTTAGGAAGACCAGGAAAAGGCAGAAATTTTAATTAACGATTTCTCCTCCGTATATATTAAGGAAGAACCAATGGCAATAGATGTGCACATGATTGCTGCTAAAAACATGCATAAAAATTGTAATTGGTTAACTCAAGACAAGGTGCTGCAGCAACTAAAGAAAGTTAATATAAACAAAGCTCCAGGGCCTGATGGTATTCATCCACGAGTACTTAAGGAACTAAGTGTAGAAATAAGTGAACCTCTGTTTTTAATCTTTCAAGATTCTTTTCTTTCAGGAAGTGTTCTGGAGGATTGGAGGAAGGCAGATGTGGTTCCTATATTCAAAAAGGGTTCAAAATCCTTGCCTGAAAATTACAGACCTGTGAGCTTAATTTCTGTGGCGGGAAAAGTATTTAAAAGGTTATTAAGGGATTGTAGTCAAGAATTCCTTAAGAAGAACATGGTTATCAGCAAAAATCAGCATGTTTTTAAGATGCACAGGTCATGTCAAACTAACTTGATTGCATTCTGCAAAGAAGTAAGTAGAAGTATAGATCAAGGTGTTGCAGTGGATGTGATCTATTTGGATTTTGCCAAGGCATTTGATACAGTTCCACACAATAGATTAGTGTTCAAACTCAAAGAAATCGGTCTAGATGAAAATTCTTGTTCTTGGGTAGAACTTTGGCTTAAGGATAGAGTTCAACGAGTTGTCATTAATGGTAAATTTTCAAGCTGGACAGAGGTGGCAAGTGGTGTCCCTCAGGGTTCTGTTCTGGGACCCCTTCTATTTAACATGTTTATAAATGATCTTGAAAAAAGCATTGAAAGTCATGTTTCAGTGTTTGCAGATGACACAAAACTCTGTAAAGTAATACAATGTGAGCAAGATAATACTTTGCTGCAGAGGGATTTAGATAGACTAGGGGACTGGGCACTCAAATGGCAAATGAAATTTAATGTTGAAAAATGTAAAGTTATGCACCTTGGCATAATGAATGTACAAGCAACGTATACCCTTAATGGAAGCGAATTAGGGAAAACCGCACACGAAAAGGACTTGGGAATTGGTATAGACAACAAACTATGCAACAATGTGCAATGTCAATCAGCAGTGAAATCATGTCAATCATGCATGAAAAAGGGCATTCATTCTCGGGATGAGAATATCATTTTGCCTCTTTATAAATCACTGGTAAGACCACATATTGAATATGCTATGCAATTTTGGGCACCTGTTCTAAAGAGGGATGTTATGGCACTGGAGAGGGTGCAGAGGCGGGCTACAAGATTAATAAAAGGAATGGAACATATCAGCTATGAAGAAAGGTTAGCAAATTCAAACCTCTTTAGTTTAGAAAAACGTCCTATCAGAGGGGATATGATAACATTATACCAATATATCAGGGGCCAATACAAACCATTGTGTTGAAATCTATTCACAAACCGGACTTTACATAGGACATGAGGTCATACGTTTAGACTGGAAGAAAGAAGATTTCGTCTAAGGCAAAGAAAAATATTTTTTACTGTAAGAACAATAAGGATGTGGAATTATCTGCCTGAAGAAGTGGTTTTATCAGAGTCCATACAGATGTTCAAACAGCAACTAGATGCATACTTGCAAAAACAGAATATTCAAGGATATAATTTTCAATGTAGGGTAATAGCTTCATGATCCAAAGATCAATCTGACTGCCATTCTGGGGTCAAGAATTAATTTTTTTCCTAGCTTGTTGCAAAATTGGAAGTGCTTCAAACTGGTTTTTTTTGCCTTCTTTTGGATCAACAGCAAAATACAAATGTGAGGAAGGTTGAACTTGATGGACGCAAGTCTCTTTTTAGCTATGTAACTATGTAACTATGTAATTCAACAATTTTCATGGATCTCTCAAGCACCTGCGTTGAACCTGGTCTTCTCCTACGGAAGAACCCGAATGTCTTTATAGAGCTAAATCATACCCCGCAATGAGAAACTGGAAGTAGGGGCTGCACGTTCAGACCATCAGTGGGACTCCATTAAGTTGTTTAACAGTAACATGGGTACCATAACCACTACAGACGGTAGCATTTTTAGTATTTGGAATGTTCCTTTCTTTGTTTATTTATGTTTCTTTGGAATGTTTCCTTTTTAAAATTCACCTTATACTAAATTAAAAAATAACAGAGAAAGAACTCCTGGGTGCACACTCAAATGAAATGTACTGAGCACACCAATGATTACAGAATTCTGCCCCTGAGAAAATAGGTTTGAGAGAAACCCCATCGATATTTTACGTGTGCATCTTGTAAGGCCTTTTTGTAACTGGGAAAAAAATCTTTGTTTTCACTGTGGGTGTTTAGGAAAGATCAGATCTGTGAAGAGTTGCAGATCTTGATATTTCCTTGTTACGTGATCTGCTCTTCCTGCAGCTTGCATTAATTGTTCCTTAATGTGTTCTTAATGGATAGAAATTGACTCATGGTGTAGACCAAGCATGTCAAACTCAAAGTCTAGCACGGGCCACATAAACAAGGTCTAAGTTTATGCGTGCCGCAAAAAAAAAAATTAAATTAAATTTTCATAGAAACGTAGGTTTATTTTGAAAAGTACAATATAAAAAAACAAAACATCTCCTCTACTAAACCACAGCACCCCACTCTACTAAATCCCAGCCCCCTCTCTACTAAATCCCAGTTCCCCCCTCTACTAAATACCAGGTCCCCCCATATACTAAATCCCAGTCCCCCCATATACTAAATCCCAGCAACCCCCTCTTGTCAACAAGACTCCATTCACATTGCCACTGCCAGGTGCCTACTCTGCTTTAACACTAACCATGTACTCGTGGCCCACCACAAAGATTTCCATTGTGGGCTGCATGCTTGGTGTAAACTGTGGCAGATGCTTATGCTCACCAGTCGATGAGCTCTATCCAGGAACATCAGCAAAAAACATCATGACAATGCATTTTTGGAGACGCCCTCCAATATGACCTAAATTCATATTTATTTCTCCTTGCCCTATCCTCTTGGTCAACTAATTTTGTTAATTTTGCTTCCAACACATTCATCTTCTACTCCAAGGCAGCACAGGCTTCAGCTAGCATGTTATGTGTGTCTTTGATTTCATTTATTTTTTTCTCAAGGAGGGATGTCCACTCCCCCATAATATGAGTTCTGATGTTGTCTGTGAATTTATAAAAGCCTTTTTGGAGTGTTGATTGCCGCTGGTTCAGCATTTTCTGGATTGAGGAGTCAGTTGCAGGGTTCGTTATAATATAGAGCCATCCATGGAGTTGCTAACTTTATAACCAGGCCCGGACTGGCCATTGGGCATACCGGGCAAATGCCCGGTGGGCCGCAGTGGCCATGGGCCGAGGCCGGCAGGGGAGGTCACAGGACATCCCCTGCCGGTCTATGCAGGGTCGGCACTATCCGAGCGCCGGCCCCGCTGTTTGCCATGGAGGGCCGGTGTGGAGATCAAAGATCTCCCTCACCGGCCCATTTAAACAGACCTGCGGCTGGGGAGGGAGGGAGAGGACCCGTCGGAGCTCTATCTTGTAGCTCCACCCGGTTCCTCTCGCGAGATCCGGCGCGTTGCCATGGCAACGCGCCGATCTCGCGAGAGTTAACTGTAGCCCTCAGGCTAGAGTTCACTCACCACTGGACCACCAGGGATGATGTCACCGTGCCGGTCCCCCCTCCTCCCAGCTACCACGTGCCTGTCCCCCCCTCCCAGGCTAAAGGTAAGAGGGAGGGGGGATTTAATGCCTACTTCGTTTTTTATTTCTTTATTTACCCCCCCCCACACACACACATTTATACACAGCACTCTCACACATCACACTCAGCACTCTCACACACATCACACTCTGCACTCTCACACACATCATACACAGCACTCTCACACACATCACACTCTGCACTCCCACACACATCATACACAGCACTCTCACACACATCATACACAGCACTCTCACACTCAGCACTCTCACACACATCATACACAGCACTCTCACACACATCATACACAGCACTCCCACACTCAGCACTCTCACACACTATCTTGTAGCTCCGCCCGGTTCCTCTCGCGAGATCCGGCGTGTTGCCATGGCAACGCGCCGATCTCGCGAGAGTGAACTCTAGCCCTCAGGCTAGAGTTCACTCACCACTGGACCACCAGGGATGATGTCACCGTGCCGGTCCCCCTCCTCCCAGCTACCACGTGCCTGTCCCCCCCTCCCAGGCTAAAGGTAAGAGGGAGGGGGGGATTTAATGCCTACTTAGTTTTTTTTTATTTCTTTATTTACCCCCCCATAGTTTTTATTTGTTTATTTACCCCCACACACACATTTATACACAGCACTCTCACACATCACACTCTGCACTCTCACACACATCACACTCAGCACTCTCACACATCACACTCAGTACTCTCACACATCACACTCAGCACTCTCACACATCACACTCTGCACTATCACACTCTGCACTCTCACACATCACACTCAGCACTTTCACACAAATCATACACGGCACTCTCACACTCAGCACTCTCACACACATCATACACAGAACTCTCACACTCAGCACTCTCACACACATCATACACAGCACTCTCACACACAGCACTCTCACACTCATCACACTCAGCACTCTCACACACATCATACACATCACTCTCACACACATCATACACAGCACTCTCACACACATCACACTCTGCACTCTCACACATAACACACACAGCACTCTCACACACATCACACTCTGCACTCTCACACAGCACTCTCACACACATCACACTCTGCACTCTCACACATAACACACACAGCACTCTCACACACAACAAACACAGCATTCTCACACACATACACAGCACTATCATACACAACACTCTCACACACAGCACTCAGCACTCTCACACATCACTCTCAAACACATAACACTCAGCACTCACACTCAGCACTCACAACACTCTCACACACATCATATACAGCACCCACACACAGCACCCTCACACAAATCAATCACATACAGCACCCACACATACAGCACCCTCACACACACAACACCTTCACACAGCACCCAGACCTCACACACAGGATCCATCACACACACATACTGCACCCCTCACATACACACACAACCCCCCGATACACTGCATCACACACATACACAATACTTCCAAACATATTTCTATAATATATATACACATATAAATATACACACAGCACCCCACACACACACACACACACACACACACACACACACAGCACCCCTAAACACATTTCATTCCAAACACACACTAGATCCTCTACCCAACTCTGGATCATCTACACACATACACACACTAGATCCCTATATTCACTCTGAATCCATTATATACGCATGCTCACTAGATCTCCTATACATATTCTGGGTCCTTCAAACACACACACACTCTGGATCCCCTATACGCACACTAGATTCCTTGTAAGCAAACCCATACTACATTCCCTGAACACACACTCTCTACAAACACTACAACACCTACACACACACACACACACACTATAGCCTGTATACACACACTTGCTACATCCCCTAAACACACATTCTCTAAAGCCCCTAGCCACATATGCATTACATTACACCACAAACACAACACGACTAAAACCGACCTTATTACACAATACCACACCACGACCAGCTCACTCTGCACACACGCAATACCCCAAGCAGGCTCCAAACACATGCACAATACTCTTTCCTGGCCTTTTGTCTCCTGGTATCCATTTATAGAGACACCAGAGACAAGTTGCAAGGAAACACAGTGCAAGCATGTTATTAAATTTACTTGCACTGTGCAGAACAAATACAGGGCTTTTTTCTCATGCTAGAGCTCTTCAGCAGAGCTCTGTGCATGGTCTGCCCTGGAAGAGCATTGAACCAACATGCTCACTTTGAGAGGGGGCGTGTTTGTCATGAGTGATGACAAAACACCCTCTCTGCCTCGCCCCCTTCTTAGTGGGCCGCTGTGATAAAAAAATGCCCGGGCCGAATTTTTTTCCCAGTCCGGCCCTGGCCATAGGGACCTCTGATGAGTAACCCCTCGTATTGCTAAAGTGAAAGACATGTACTTTGATGCAAGAACTATTCTAGCCCTAGTGGAGGCACCACTCCCCAAATCACCTCCATCCAAAATGTAAATAACTTAACAAAAAACATCAAGGTTCTTAGAGGCCACTTATCAATGTTGAAAACCAAGTCCTTCACTGAACCAAAGAAATTCATGATAGAAACTTTAAAGGGATATTAATTAAATTAAAAGAAACACTACAGTGTCAGGAACACAAACATGTATTTCTAAGACTATAGTGGTAAAAACACTGTTTAGGTTCCCGAGTCCCCCTTGGCTTCCTTTAAAAAGGTGATTTTACTAGCTTTTTTTCCAGCGCTGCACCAGTATCTCCATGGCAGGCAATACCTTGCTCCGCCTCCATGACAGATCATTTTATGATCTCAGCCAATCTAATGCTTTCCCATAGGAAAGTATTGGGAAGGTATTGCGCATGCAAGGTAAAATGCTGCAATGTTCCAATTAACATCTTCTCATAGAGATAATTGAATCAATACTTCTCTATAGGGTGTGTTCAGTGCCACCATGCAGAGCATGGAGATGCTAAAAGTCAGTACACACTGTGCAATACTGACACAGGAAGTACCTCTAGTGGCCGTCTAAGTGATTGCTCCTATAGGTGTTACTAGGCAGTAATGTAAAAACTAGATCTAACTAAAAACCAAAGAAAAAAAATTGAGCACTATCCCAAATCCCTATGCACATTTAAATATCTGGAGACTTTTTAGTATCACTCCATTGGCCATTGAAGTGTATGCTCACTTGCCATGTCAAAGCAAAACCACTTAGGTTTGTCCTACACTAACAAATCACCTTTATGAACTATATTTCATACTGAAAAATATATGAAAATGAAAATGTTTATACTCTATTTGGTTATTGAAGGGGTCGATTTGCCTTTATTCCAGGCAGCCACAAGAGATGTGGAAATTGCAAAAGGTGAACGCTACAAATTTTTTTATTTTTTACAAAATTCACTTTTCATCTACAAGACTTTAGGGGTTGCATTTATGCTCCAAAATGATGTCATTAGGATGAAGTGTATGGGTGCATACCTATGCCATTTGTTCATATGGTTACTAGTTCGGCTTTTTGAATTACACAGACAGTGTAATAACAAAGACCGAATGAACGAACAAATGAATGGCTCATGTAAGAATTTCATTGGCCGAAAATGTATTCATACGAATACGAATGCCCAAGTTTAGTGCATAGACTGGTTCTTAAAATTTGATTCTTCGGGGGGCGTGGCTAACCGCCGAGCAAGATGGACGCCTGAAAATTTGCTCCGGCACGAGGGCTCCACAAATTATAACTGCACCCGAGCTGAAACCCTACTTACCTCCCCCAAAACATAATGGCAGCATCTAAAACAAAGAAAAATACCTCGAAGGCAGAAAAAATGAATTTTTTCGGTCACAAACCCTCCCTCACGGCGGACCCGCTACAGGCAGCCGGACACGAGGAACGAGACGAAGCCGCCTCGATCACCCCCTCTGGGACATTGACAGACCTCCACATTGCGGAAAATCTAACTAGAAGCCACTTTGAGCATGCAATGGAACAAATGGCGGATAAACTCATCCAGACCTGGCAACAGACGGCCGATCAAATTAAAAGAGAGGTGAGAGACCTCTCGGCCCGGACCTCGGCGGTGGAAAAACGCCACACAGAACTAGAGGCCGCACAAACGCTGACCTCGGAACACCTCCAAGACCTCCAACGGAAGGTGGCACTCATGGAGGACCGCATGGCAGACCACGAAGACAGGGCACGTAGGAACAACCTGCGGCTCCGCGGTGTTCCCGAGTCTGTCCTCCCTGAAGATCTACAGGCCTACGCAAGGGGCCTTATGAGAGCATATGCCCCCGACATACCGGCAGACATGCTGTTAGTGGACCGGATCCACAGGGTGGCGAAACCGAAGAACCTGCCGGATTCAATACCACGAGATGTACTCCTCAGGGCCCATTATTTTCACATCAAAGAGCTGGTCCTCCGTGCCCACAGAAGCAAGGCGGACCCACACGAAGACTTTCCATCCGTACGCATCATGCCGGACATATCATCAGCCACCCTGCGCCGAAGGAAGGATTTTCTCCGGACCACCACGGCACTACGCACCAACGGCATACGCTACCGCTGGGGGTTCCCCACAAAACTGATCATCAATAAGAACGGGAAAACGACCATTATCCCGACCCCGGAGGACGGTTTAACTCTGCTCGAAAAGTGGAATTTATTGGAGAACCCGTCTGAAACCCAACGGCCCAAAAACCGCACACCGGGCCGGCCAAAGCACATGGACTGTTAAGTTACCCTCGAAGCGGCAAGCAAGTCTGCGCAAGTATCATGAACTGTATATTCCTCTAACTTTCATTGCGGTTTAATTTACACATGTCTTTTATGCACTGTGCTTCTAACTGTATATAATACTGAACTCCCCACCACCCCCGAGAGATGTTACACTGCATGCATAGCGCATACAGTAACCCAACACATTAACTTAGAGCGACAAGTTGCGTAAAAACCTAGGAGTGTGAGAATCTCCCCCAGTGTTTTATTAGCCTCTTAGGTACCATTTGAATATACCCAAGGCTAGCCAACACCTTCTGAAAACGGGGGGTCTGACTACCCAGATACGCATGCGCTACAACAGACCCTCTAGGGATCCTTTCGACACCCACATGGGGGGAGGTCACGTGGGACAAAGGGAGGCGGACAGCTCCGGACATAGACCCCGACTGCCGTAACCTTGCTAGGCACAACACCCTGCGCACTGCCTGCAGACGAGGGGACAGACGCGCCTGACACGGGTGAAGCCTATGAGGTAGTCACTAACTGCCCAAACACACATGCTGACAGTACCTAAGGGCCCTGAAAACCTTAACCCAAGGGACGGAAGTGGTACTTATCACGAACGTAAAAAACTTAAAACAAAAAAAAAAAAAAAAAAGGGGCTGACCACCCTGGACGACAACCATCTGCCCCACTGGTACCTACACCAGGCCTCATGACTACACACTGAACACACCACGCGAAACAACTGCCCACGAAATAGGCGCACTGGGTCCCGGGGGCATGAGACACCTCATCTATACTCAGTGACGACAGGTGACATAAAACCCACTTGTGAGGAAAGTGAAAAGTACTTGCTTGCCCTTCGGCATTAAATGTTATTTGTTATGTAAATGATGCTTCAAATTACATGCTGTTATAGTTATGTATTCATGTTTAAATGTTCATTGACCTCGACTTTGAGGTTTCAGCTTAACCATCTGTATTTGAAGAGGAGCCCAATTAGCCACGTTTCATTGGAAGCTCCCGCTCCTAAACCCCACGGTACGCCTAGAGTACCAGACCGCTAGGTCTTTGTATAAAATTCCCATACCACCACGAGACCCACCCCAACCACCCCAACAAACCCAACCCAACCCTGCACACCAGTGTAAACCACTCGCAAACGAACCGGCCTTGAAAACGTACACCTGAGAGATCACCTACCCCCCCGCCTCCCCACCACACCACACAACAACAAACATGATCATCTACTCGCACAACACCAAAGGCCTCAACACGCCACACAAAAGACGCATGCTACTAGACGATGTAAAACAACTGAAAGCCGACATAATCTGCGTACAAGAGACACACTTTGTATCGGGCAAAGTCCCTAAATTTGCCAGCAGAGACTACCCCATGCAATTCCACGCCACACACTCCTCCAAATCCAGGGGAGTATCCATCCTGTTCCATAACTCACTGACGGTGGAAACGCTCAGAGTCAAGATAGACAGCCAAGGGCGCTATATAATCCTACAATGTAGGATCAATGAACAACCATACGTTCTCGTGTGCCTCTACAGCCCAAATGACCAACAACGAAATTTCCTACACAAGGTCCTAAACAAACTCCCTGAAGATGCAACAGACCCAAGGATCATCTGTGGCGATTTCAACCACATAATGGACACACGTCTGGACTCCACCATGCCAAGTACAACACCCAGACACCTCACGCTCAAACCATCCGCCAAGGCGTTTACAAAACTCATACATGAAAACAGCCTATATGACATATGGAGAACTAGACACCCCTCAGAAAGAGAATATATGTTTTTTTCGAACACACACAAAACTTACTCGAGAATAGACCATATCCTCATATCCGGAGTGCTACTCCCGCAAGTAGAGGCATGCTCTATAGGCAACATTGTATGGTCAGACCATGCCCCTTTATTGATGACACTACACTCCATATACCAACACCGAGGCAAACCACCTTGGCGCCTCAATGATTCATTACTCTACGATAAATCCTTCGCAACGACATTGAACAATAACCTACAAGACTACTTCAAGACGAATGATAACTCGGAAGCCTCCATCCTCTCAATATGGCAAGCCCATAAAACAGTTATGAGAGGCCTTCTAATCAGCCGCGCGACATACCTGAAGCGGAAGCGAGACAAAGAATACTTAGATCTCCTACGTAAACTGAGAGATACTACTACAGCTCACCTACTTCATCCCTCACAGGTCCTCTCGAAGGAAATAAAAGACATCACAAATCAAGTCAACTCACTTGCTCTGGCAAAAACAGCCCATGCCCTTACCAAACTTAAGTTGAGAACATATACTCAAGGCAACAGAGCAGGGAAACATCTGGCCACACTGCTCAAAAAGCAGCAAACACAAACTAAAATCCCACACTTAGTCACCACCTCGGGCAACAAAATACACAACCCACAAGACATCAATGACAGTATGGCTGATTTTTACCATTCCCTTTATAATCTACACACAGATCCGACATTACACCAACCAACACCAACGGAAATAACTGACTTTCTAGCGGATATTCAGCTCCCTACCCTATCTACCGCACAAAAACACGATGTACAAACACAGATCACCACACAAGAAATTCTAGACACCATATCCTCCTTACCATCGGGGAAATCACCAGGCCCGGATGGCTTGTCCAATACCTATTACAAACAATTTGCACCAATCCTAACACCATATCTATTGAAAATATACAACCATGCCATACAAACAGGCAAACTGCCATGCGAGATGCTGATGGCCCACGTTGCCACCCTACCCAAACCAGGGAAAACCCCTAACAGATGCCAGAACCTCCGTCCCATATCACTACTAAACACTGACATCAAAATCATAGCAAAGATCTTCTCTAACAGACTATCACACATTATTCCCTCCCTGATCCAGTCGGATCAGGTAGGATTCGTAGGAGGCAGACAGGGGGCAGATGGCACAAGGAAAACCCTAGATCTTCTTTACGAGATACAACGAAATAAAATCCCAAGCGTCCTACTCTCGCTAGATGCTGAGAAAGCCTTTGACAGGCTCCACTGGCCCTTTCTCATTGCAGTACTTAAAAAATTTGAATTTCCCCCACAATTCCTGTCGATCATTACCGCACTCTACTCCTCACCAACTGCCAGAGTGGTTAACGGTGGCTTTATCTCCAAACCCTTTAATATATCCAACGGCTCTAGACAAGGCTGCCCCCTCTCCCCGTTGCTTTACATTTTATCACTAGAACCCCTCGCACAAACGATAAGAGACAATCCGAGTATACACGGTATTAAAATTGGAAGTAGGGAATACAAACTGTCATTATTTGCGGACGACATACTCCTCACCCTAGAACAACCGCATATCTCCCTACCCAACTTCCACAAAATCCTTTCCAAATTCAGCACCTGCTCCTACTATAAACTGAATATCTCAAAAACCCTAGCTATGGGCATCAATGTCACAACTCAGGAAATGACCACCCTCAAAGCCAGTTTCTCTTACGACTGGAGACAAGACCACCTCAAATTTCTAGGGATCCTACTCACCCCCTCCACAACCTCGTTGTATAAAGCAAACTATGCAAAACTAACCACAGAAATCAAGAACCTACTACTAAGCTGGAAAGGCAAATATATATCTTGGTCCGGCCGGATAGCCTCTATTAAAATGGTGATATTACCGAAGATTCAATACCTGTTCCGCACACTCCCGCTCAAGATCTCGAACAAGTACTTGGAAGATCTACAACGCATCCTGAACGACTTTGTATGGGACTACAAAAAACCTAGGGTGTCCCTCAGCACGATGTTCAAACCACACGCCAAGGGAGGAATGGGACTACCAGACATTAAAAAATACTACAGAGCAGCACAGATAGCTCCACTCCTCGCGGCTTCAAACCATACAAACCCTTTGCCTTGGGTCGAACTGGAAGCATCTAAAACCGAAGGGCTCACACTTCCCACACTAGCCTGGCTACCGGCAAACCGACGCCCCTGTAAGTTAGCAATGCTTCCAACAACGGCCACGACCCTTTCAATATGGGACAACTACCGCAGGAAGAGAGAGAACATATCGCCTCTAGCACCAGCAACCCCCATAGAAGCAGTACGACAACACATCCCAAACTTCAACCACAAACTCTGGCTCCGACACGGTGTTCTCACACTGTCGCAAGTACTACAGGGCGACAGCCTCAAACCATTCCCTGACATCTGCCGAGAGTTCAAAATGCCCATGATCGCAAACTTCTCCTACAATCAACTACAATCTTGGACAAACCTCCACAAACCAAGAAGACACAAGAACCCACCGGATCCACACTGGCTTAAAATAACAGAAATATGCACAAAGACAAAACCGGCAACAAAACTAATCTCATTGATCTATACCTCAGAACACATAGACACTCAAGCAAAGCCCACACCATTCCAAGAAAAATGGGAACGAGATCTAGGATACAAACTTACAGATGAGAAATGGCTGGATATCTTCCAAGCGAACAAAAAAATGACCCTCTGCATGTCACACATGGAACTCTCACGCAAACTTCTCTACCGTTGGTATCTAGTCCCCACGAAACTAAAACATTGCTACCCCACAGCATCCGACACATGCTGGCGCTGCCAAAGAGACCGAGGAACCTTCCTACATATATGGTGGCAATGCCCACTCCTACAACAGTACTGGACACAAGTCCTAGATTTAACGAAACGATGCACCCAGACACACATACCCCAGACACCGGAGCTATTCCTATTGCTTCTGCTCCCCCAAACACCCCAAATCCACACCAAATATCTGCTATACCACATCTGTATAGCAGCCCTCACTGTCATAAGCAGGAAGTGGAAACAAACAATCGCCCCAACGATCCACCAATGCATTGAGGCGGTGGAAACAAACAAGGCTTATGAAAATGCAGCACGGAAATCCAGACGGAGCGAACCCTTTTGGACCAAAGCATGGGTCCTATGGGACAAAACCAAACCAAGCTGACCCACAAGACATCCACAACCATGCGACCAAGACAACGCACCTCCCCGACTGGAGGAACACGTAACCTCCACACCCTGACTGGCTGGCCCACACACATACCCACTGAGACACACATCAGTATGCACACCACATACCCCCACCAATCACACACCAACACAACACGCCCCACACGCACACACCCTACCCCCTCCCCTTTCCCCCCCCCCCCGACCCAACCTGCCCCCACCAACCCGCACCTTACGGAACCACCACTGAGCGACAAGAATTTGAATATGAGACAAGGTCACTTGGACCAGGAAGTGGTGGCATGTGACCCTGAAGTTACGCTGATGTATAATCACTATGAAACCATACAAATCTTGGGCACAACAGGTCAACTAACTTGTGTAATAAACTACTCGACACTGAAATGTCTTGTGTATGCACTGCACCCCATGCCACCCCACTGTATCCATGATACTCTCAAGACGAACTGCATGACTTCCCCCCCCCCTTTTTGCCTTTTGTACCCCCCCCTCCCCCATGCCTCTTTAATGCAAAATAAAAATTGTCAAATCAAAAAAAAAAAAAAAAGAATCAAAGTTACATACCAGGAATCATTTTAAAGAAGTAGACGCGAATAGTTATATCGATAAAAATAGTTGTCATCACACCCCCTGGTTAGACAACGCCCCTAAGAGCCAATTTTTAAGAATAAGACGTAATTGCACCCAGGATAATGACTACATCACGCAAGCTGAAAAAATTAAAGAACAATTTGTGGAGAAAGGATACAACCCAATAAAGTTAACAACTTGTATGGAAGAGGTTAAATTAACAAAAAGAAAAGATCTTATTAGATATAAAGGGAACACAACAAAAAAGCAAAGAGATTCGAAAAATACTGGTCAATTAAAAATCCCTTTTATATGTAACCACAGTGGAAACAACACAAAGATAAGAAGAATTATCCATAAACATTGGTCTATATTACAAGATGATCCGATTTTGAAACAAATTTTACCTTCAAAACCAATGATAGTATATAGAGGGTGTAGAAACTTAAAACAAATAGTTGTGAATAGCAGCTTTTCTACTAAACACAAAGAACATTTTTTAAATAAAAATAAAGGTTTCTATGGATGCGGTTCTTGCCTAGCCTGTAGGGAAACTAATCAAAAGAAAAGACACATAACCTCCTTTCAGTACCAAAAAGATAAGACATTTATGATAAGAAACCAGCTAACTTGTTTTTCCAAAAATGTTATCTATATTTTAAAATGTCCTTGTGACCTTATATATGTAGGAAGAACAATTAGAAATGTACATATAAGGATTGAAGAACATATCAGAAATATAAAAAAAGGGCTGGACACACATAGTGTCTCCAATCATTTTAATTTGTATCACAATAAAGACCCAAAAAAGATGTCCTTTTGCGCAATAAAAGTAGTACATAGAGATTGGAGGGGGGACGATTTTAATAAAAAAATTGGGGAAGAGGAGATGAAGTGTATTTACAACTTAAAAACACTAATCCCAAATGGACTCAACCAAGATTTTGAGTTATGCCACTTTTTATAAATTAACTTTTTATAAATTAACTTTTTATAAATTAACTGATAGAATAAGGATAAAACTCTCTTTTACTATAGTATACTATTATTAATTTTTTTTTTTTTTATAGCAGAAAGATATCAAATTATTGTAGATATTCCACCACTTGCATATGCACTTTGGTAATTTTTGCATGGTCACTTTATGAAAAATTCAAGAAAACTAGAAAGATTTTAAATTACTGTAGGTATTTATTACCTGTACATTTACCACTTGGCATGGTCACTTCATGAAAAATTCACTGCCCTTTGAAAATTCACTGTATTTTTTAAATTCACTGTTTTTATAAAAAGAGCATGGTCACTTTAAGAATCGGGAATTTGAATATATGGTTGTATTCAAGCTAGAATATGTTAAGGTGATATAATTGATATTTGTTATGATTGGTTATATTTCAGTTGAATTAATATGTTAAGGTGACAAATTGATGCTGATTAATATTGATGCTGATTTTGATACATATCTAAATATATCCTTGTCCCTATATACATGAGATATGGTGTGTGGAGATAGTCCAAGAAGAATTTTGGGACACGTTTGTGCCCTATTATGTGAACTGAAAGTATATGCAGCTCTACGATGTGGACCAGTGGGAGCGTTGGAACGCATATATGCGTTCCATTGGAATGTCCCGTTGTGAAAGCCGGAGACAGCAGAATGAGTGGAACGCACTATGCGTTCCACTCAGAGAGAAACCCCGGAAGTGATAATGCGGAAGTGACGTCACATAATGGCCTCCGCCTGAAGCAGGAAATGAATATAAACGGAGATTTGGAACGCATGAATGCGTTCCACAATGGATTTTGGCGCAAAATACAAGGTATTGAGGACTTATATAAGGACATTATCTGGACAAGTATTGTTAGAAGCTGACTGAGGAAGCCACAATTGGCGAAACGCGTATTGGCTTACTACTTTGTACTTATTTTTTATTCTTCCATATTTTATTATTTTACATATATTTTAGTAATAAAGTTACTTTTCATTCCATCCTCTGGATCCTCTTCTACTTATTGGAGATCTCACCAGCTACAGAAGGGTCAGGATCACCCTATAATAGATCCAGAAGTCATCTATACCAGAGCCAGGTCCCTTGGCTCTGATTTTGTGAGTGTTTCCTTGCACTTATTGCACTTTAATACATATTGTGAACTGTCTACACTATTTTGTATATTTCTCTATCTCTGCAGCAATATATTGGAGAAGAGGAAAGAACAATAATTGCTCCATCCATTGTGTTTGTATTGCATGTACTTTTGTGTTGGTATAGGGGATACCACACGGGTGTTTGAGCTATTATAGTCACTTATTGTGCCATTTGCATTTGTAGTATATACAATTGGTTACTCAAACTGCCATTTGGTTAAACCAAACTGCACATTTAATATAATAAGAAATAGAGAAAACATAAAAAATACTATCCCAAATACATTAAAAAAAAAATGTACGCTTTCTTTTTTTTTCTTGCTCAACATAACCATTGTGCATTCACTGTTTTATAACCCTATATAATCATTTATTAGTACTGTTTAATTGTGCAATAATAATCATTAGTTCTATAATCTGTCATTAAATTGTAAACTATAAAACTGTATTGACATACTTCGAACGGTTAATCCAATACGGAGTAAGAATTCTTATTTTTTTCTTCTAAAAATGGATGTCTATTAGAATTGTCAAAATAAACAAATAAAATTCAAAATAAAAAAGGGGAAGAAAGGAAGATGAGCACGTTGGCAGCATTCGTTACCAACTGAAGAGGAACAATGCTGGTATTTGGAAGGCAGATGAGCAGTGAGTTGCAATAGTCAATTTGGGAAATGATGAGTGCATGAGCAAGTGCCTTAGTTGTTATCGCGAGTTAGAAAAGGGTGGAAGTTACAGGATTTGGAGACCGACAGGATGTGAGAAGAAAAGGAAAGACTTGAGTCAATAGTAACACCAAGGCAGTGAGCTTGTGGGTTTAGGGTAATAGATGTATCAATGACTTGCAGGGAGATTGATGGAGGAGGATTATTTGAGAGGGAATGATGAGGAATTTAGTCTTTGAAAGATTCCATTTTACAAAACGGGAAGACATCCAGTTAGGAATAGAAGACAGGCAGTTTGTGACACACTCCAAAAGAGCAGGATAGAGGTCAGGAGAGGAGAGGTAAGTCTGAGTATCATCACTTGTACTTTAACAAGAAATTGTGGCAAACATTTAAAGAAAAGTTGTGTGTTTTTTTAATTGGATAATTAGATTTCTTTGTCTTGGTTGTACATGTTAAAAGTTATCTGGAAGAATACAATAAATCCAGTTACTGGCATCACTCACTTTCCCAGTCTTGGCAAATGCTTCTGCCACTTTCCGGTTGCGCCCTCCGTAGCAGGTGGTGATGAGGTCAGCTACACCACAGCTCTCCAGGAAAGTGTTGGTTGAAACAGATCCTTTGCAAAAGAGCTTTGCAAAAGCCACCATTTCCATGAGCCCGAGTCGAATTACCGCAGCCTTGGTGTTATCTCCAAAGTCCAGACCATCGCAGAAACCAGCCCCTACGGCAACGATATTCTGATGGTTTGGGAATATGAAAAGAATGTGACCCTTTACCAGAATGCTTACTTAAAAAATAAGAAAGATATTTCATCACAGTATAGAAAACTTATAGTAAAAAAAACATAAGACTACAGAAGAATGTAATACAATTAGTTATCTACAGCACAATTTACTAGCGGTAAAGCTTTGCCAGAATAGCGATTTACTTATTGAGGTCATTTTGTTGCATCACCATTAAGTAAAAGTTTCTGTCTGGAGCATGAACACTCCTTATAGGAACCACAGAGACGGCAATGTTCTAAACTCACTTTACAAGCTGAATTCAGCATCAGCAAGGGTCTTTACGCCACCTAGAAAACTGGGAGGCTAGAATTGGTTTAATGAAAGCAGCCATTACCTTCAGAGCCCCACAGATTTCCACTGTATCACAGTCATCCACCACCGTGACGCGGAAATTAGGCGTTTGGAATATTTCTTTGAAAATTTGCCCGTGACGCGGATTTTTACATCCTGCGGAGAGATTAGACGAAGTGAGACCCTCTTATAGATTGCACTGGAAATATATCTGAAGACCGTCTCCACCTGCTGTAATGGACAGGACAGCTATGTGTGCAAAATGTCACAATGCCTGGTGTGGAAGGATGGGCACATGGCACTAGTAGATGCCATATTTATAATATTCTACCTGTAACAGGGCTATCTACTAAATTTGGAATTGTCAGGAAATAAAAATGAATGTGAAAATTAAGGACACAATAATCAAACTGGGAGCATAGCTGAATTTTCTCATTTTGACGCTGGGAAGGGAGGTGAAGGGAGGAGAGAGAGAGAGAGAGAGAGAGACTCTCTCTCTCTCTGTCGGGGTATCTGCAGCTCTATAGTGAGAAGATGGAATGGCCAATGGCGCAAAGATCAGTACACTTTCAGATCCCTAATGCAGAACAAGTGACTAGATAAGGGGAAAAAAGAATAAAATTTAGGGACTTATTTACTAAACACTAAATACAGCAAACTGGAAATCAAATTGCTACATTAGCGCAAACCTGCGGATCTGGAAAACTATTCCCAATCTAAAGTCACAACTTGACTATTTCAGCTTGAATTGCACAATGGGGTTGCCAGCTCACTCCAATTTGCTGTTTAGTAAATAACTTCCAGTGCGCTGTTGACTGAGACAGGAGTTTTATCTGAACGCTGGATGTGACCAGCTTGTCTGTGTGTTACCAATTGTTGTCTCGCAGAACTTCTCGTCCGCCACTTCACTAGCAATGTTCGCGCCCATAAGGACGCTGATCTCGATTCCGAGCTTCTCTCGGATAATGTCTGAGATCAACTTCAAACCATCAGGCCCCTCATCTACACCCTGCAAACGAAAAGATAGTTTGACAGTTACTTGTCACACGAACAGCAACGGTCTGCCTCCTATCTTCACAACAGTTTTCGGTCTACATACATCTAAACCTGTTCCTTTCCAATTTGTACAGGAGCATTTTATTTGGAACTGTATCCAATGCCTTTAAAAATTCACGAACACACTGCAACTCCCTGATCTACGCTTTTAAAGACTTCTTCACAGAATGACTTAATGTAAACTCCAAATGATTACTACTTATGACAGTCTTCCTCACAATGGACTCCTAAATGTTATCCCTTCATAATTCACATAATTTCACAGATGAAAAGGTCACAGGTCTGTCATTTACGGAACTGTGACTTCATCTTTGAAAATGTGGAGATAAAATCTCCTTTAAAGACACTTCAGTGGCACCCTGTTATAAATTAATCTGTCAATATTAAAAATAATGCTTTGTCTATTCCTAAATTAAACTCACCATTACAATAGCATATGTCCTGCCTCCTCAATAAACCAGGAAACATTTCGAATTTCAATGAACTGAGATTTATCTGTTTAAATTACTTTAAGACAAGCCCCGTGCTGGCCTCTCCATCCTCACCTTGATCAGAGAAATCCCATAAACTCCTGACTTGAGGTGTCCGGCCAGTTGATCACAGATTCTATGAATGAATTGATGGGGAATAACAAACACCAGAATATCTGCATCTTCTGTGGCTTTAACCAAATCTGGAATGGCAACCTGATACAACAAGGAGAGTAAAGGAGGTTATATACAGGCAGCATGCTATATCAATCCTTTATAAGTATAGCAATAAATATTGTGAGGATATGTATGGGGTAATAAATATTAAAAATGTTTTATAAAAATTATCTAAATTAATATAAAAAATTTACATTTTGCCATTGTTTCCCTTGATTGATTTGAGTTACCCACTATTATAACGCTTATAGATTCTGGAGTACATTTATTAGCGTATTTGTATCTCCCACATTAATCACAACCAATTATAAAAATATAATTTATTGTGACAAATAATTATTAATAATAATAATAATAATATGCAACGTGCGACAATATCAGTGAATATTTGGTATAACAATAGGTATAAAATATGTCAAAAATAATGGCAACAATGACCACAACAAAGATCATTTCTGGATCACTTGTATTAAGGTGATGGGAGTGTTAGTCCACCCAGAAATTATCCATCAGTAGGGGTCAATATACTTAGCAAGTATTAGTACATATTTTTAAGACACCTAAATAATCAAATAGGCTGACAGCTAGTTAGGATCAGTACACAGAGAATTAACTCGCTCACGGCTGGCTACATTTCTCACAAAGTAAACACTTAAGCATTGCAAACAAAATATACTATGTTTCATCTCACACATAGTCAACTTAACTTAAATCTACTTTAAATTCACTTCAACGGCGCCCTACTTTAAATTAATCTGTCAATATTAAAAATAATGATTTGTCTATTCCTAAACTACACTCCCCAATTAAACCATCCAAAAACCATAAGAAAATTCAAAACCTTAAAATTGCTTCAGTGCAGTTAGTTGTAATGTTTCCTTGAAATATCAAAGATACATCAATATCTCTGGATAATAGCTTGATATGCTAAACTTGGCAAATTACCAGCAGATCTTCATTTTTAACAATCTCAGTTGCAGTATGAAATTGTGATTATATATATAATTGCCTTATCTTAACATGATATATTTCTGCTTTTAGTAAAATTAAATTAAATTAAACCAGCATATTTACCAATTTTCCTAATAGAATATTCTCTTGGTATTTGTGGAGATGTAATCCAATGGATGGTGAATGCAAGTAAGAGTGTTTAAAGATAGAGAAATTTTCTAGGAGAATAAGAAAAGCAGTGCTGTAAAAAGTCCAGAGTTGATCTGTGTTAAGACACCTCCAGTGTCTTTAGGCAAAACCGCCGTTTAGTAGATCTTCCCCGTCTGCAGTAACAGTAACTCCGTTCGCCTAACCTGTAGTACACAAACCAAATGCAGGGGAAGCGGCAATCTCCCGACCAGGATCCGCGAACGGCTCCAAACTCCCGAACGGCAATACACGAACTGCTGCTAGCCGCCGAACAATAACATCCACCAAGCGGCTTTCGTTTCCATCCAGCAGTCTCTAAACATGAAGAAGAAATCCCCCCAATAACGAGACAGAAGCTCCGCATTGAGGGTCAAACAGGATCTGGCTTTACTGTGGGCTACCTGCCCGTATTTATGCAGGTCTCCCACTTGGTGGACACTCCCCTAGGGGACCAAATGGGAGACTTAAATGACAGACAGATATGGGGACATTCCAGACACACAGTCACAGATTTTACCCACAGTGCATTAGGATTCCCTCCCCTCTGCCCTGGAGTTAATTACCAAGTAACTCAATTAACTCCAGGACAAAGCCAGTCGCCATCTTAAATATAAAAACATAAAAGACATAAAAATGCATAACTTCAAAATAACCGAACATTTCCCATTCGTATCACATATCCCCAGATAGCCTGGATCTGAGTGCATATTATTAGCGAATAGCGCTCAGATCCCACACACATAGTTCAATCGCCATGGAGTCAAACTTCTTTCAGTCTTTCGGTATACGAATGACTCCATGGGAAGGATATCTGGGTTAAGCCTTTTCGTATGCTCCAAATCTCCCGAACGGCCGGTATTCGTATGCTTTCGTGAAGGCAGCCAGGCGTTCCGTTGTTTCAGCGGTCTTCGGCAGAAAAAGTGTCCGTTTTTAGTTCCATAGAAATAGAACCAAACACCGCTGGGCTTTCGCTTGGTTTAAAATGGCCGCTGCCGCGTGGTCGACATACGAACGACGACCACCCTGAATTCGGTTTAATTGAGAAGTGTCTGCGGTTAACCACAACGTTCTAATTGGTTAACCAGCAGCACACTTCTCTCCTGGGTGGCCGTCCGTTCGGCAGGTTTGTTCGGGAAAAAGAGTCATTCGAATGGCTGGGCTATAGAAACCAGCCATTCATACGAACGAGAGACAAACAGACGAATGCAACTAAAATACAAGCAGACAGATGGTTCTGTCACAATCTGGCTAACAAAGAAATTCAAAGTCCCACAATTCAGAGTATTCCCAAGAGTGTGGATCCAGGAGTGTGTTCCTTTAAGAGTGTCTTCAAGAAAGTTTTAGGAGACCTCTCCAAAAGTGCTGTTTTCTCACTTTTAAGGAATTCTTTATCTTTACTTGATTGTGTCAGCTATTTAAAGTGACCAATGGCATTAGATGGGTGTACCTTATTCTAATTATCGATTATATAGGCATTGATTAGTAGGGGGTGCCAGTTATCCATGAATACTTTATTACTAATTCCAATTACCACTTTGTCGAATGGGTTAATTGAAATCCATGATGAAAATTACGTGGAAAACCGTTATCTTTATAGCCAGTCATAGATGGCGGTCACATTTCAAAGGATTCTAGACTACCAGCCTCGTTTTTTTTTTTAATAAATTCTTTATTTTGAGAATTTTAGAGTTGTATACGGGGTACAGAAAAAAAAAAACGGGGTATAGGGAAGCAACAGTTCATAATGTGCAGTATCATCACATAGACCTCATTCCTAGGCTTTCCATGTCCCCCGAATCTGAAGTCCCACTGAGCATGTATGGACCGTCGGGGAGGAGCCTGTCCCTTCACCCATAGAGGGAGAGGGTGCAGAAAAAATTTTGAGCTGCGCCACTGGACCTGCGTAGCCTATGGTCTAAGTCAGTGTTGCAACTGTAGAGTGAGGTCGTCGGACACGTCACTTATCTGAACCGTAAGGGGAAAGCTCAACTGGAGCTAACATGGGAGTTAAGGCCTAGCTATGTCTAGACGTGGTGAGAGGAGAAGAAGAAGAGAAAAAAAAAAAATAGGTGTGTAGTATGTAGGTCTCTATATGTCAGTGTAATGTCTCCCTTGTTCTGAGTGCTTATAGTCTGTCAGCGTGCGTGCAGGAGGCGTGCATAAGTGGTGGAGCCATGCTCAAAAAACTAGCGGTAAGAGGGTCCGGGGAACCAGGGGCTCCCCCCTGACCTCCCTCCCCCACTCGCCGGCACTACACTGTGCCCCAGACCCTCCCAACCGATGCAGTCGTCTCATGAACCAGGGCAGATAGCTCACCCATCTCCTTGGACTCTATTTTCCTTCGTACTTCTGGCAGAGTTGGGATTTCCGCCCTCCCCCAGTGCACTGCAATGGCCCGCCGTGTCGCGAGGGCTATTTTTGCAACTAATTTATTCTGTGCCCTAGGTAGTGCTTCCAAGGGTTTGGACAGCAGCCATGTCCACGGGTCCAATGGGAGGGCCGTTTGTAAGGCTCTGGAGGCGACGTCAGCAACCGCCTTCCACAATTCGGATATATGCCCGCATTCCCACCACATGTGGAAGTACGTAACCTGGGCCCCACAGCCTTTCCAGCAACGGTCAGAGTTTGATTGTCGCATCTGTTTGAGCTTTAGGGGGGTGACATACCATCTGAGCAGGGTTTTATACGCCTGCTCCCTATGGTTCACACAGATCGTAACTGAAGCCGTGGCCTCCCAAATGTCTGCCCAGTCTGATGGATCGGCCGGCGGGCCCATGTCCCTCTCCCATTCCCTCACGTATGAAAAGGCCTCTGGAGGGGTATCTCTGGCAAAGATATCGTAAAGTATGGATATCTGGCCTCTCCTTACCGGTGTGCATGCTCATTTTCTCAAAAGGTGTAAGCTGCTTTGTGGCTGCCCCTCTAATGTCCGGAATGGACAGAAGGCTCCGTAACTGGAGATAACGGAAATGATCAAAAGAGTTGAGAGAGGTAGATTGCGGTAGGTTTGCAAATGGGAGAAGGCGGTCACCTTGGAAAAAATGGCAAAGTCTGAGTAGGTTGTTGTCTTCGAAGTGGGCAAAATGCTGAGGTGTCATACCCGGGGGAAATTGCGGATTCCGCAAGACTGGGGTGAGCGGGGAGGGCATATTGATATACCAGCCTCGTTTTTAAGGTATAAAGTATTTATTTGACGCATCTTGACTTTTGTTCAACTCAGACTTACAATGGGGTCTTGAAGAAATCCCATTAATATAGACTTCTCGCATAAGTAAAATGAATTACTGGTGAGGAGTATTTCTTTTGATCTGATTCTGGTTTTCCCAGTTACACTGTCCTATTGTATGGAGCTAAATGTGTTAGTGATATGTCAGAACATATGATATATACATATCGTTTACACACGTTCAGCTAATGTTAGTTTAATAATAACGAGATCTATTCATTAGGTTCTATCTATGGATATATTCAAATTATTAACATAGGTATTATTTATACATATATACACACACATATATATATAAACACACACACACACACATACATACACACACACACACACACATATATATTTGTGCTCGGAATTTAAATACGTAATGGATAGTATCTGTGAGCAAAGTTGGTTGTGGTGTGCCGAAACCAACGTACGAGTGGGCCTGTAAATAAAAGAGGGCCCACCAAGGAGAATGTAGTTATAACAGGGTGTAGGTGGGTGGGGACAATCAGCTGAGCGGCAGCGGTGAGTAGTGGCTGGGAGTTTAAGTAGGGGACTTACTCCTCCCACAAATTCAGGCCTAATGGCCTTTCTACTTGTGCTCGGAATTTAAATACGTAATGGATAGTATCTGTGAGCAAAGTTGGTTGTGGTGTGCCGAAACCAACGTACGAGTGGGCCTGTAAATAAAAGAGGGCAAAAGATAAATTTAAGAAAATACACACTTTATTGCATTTTACAAGACCAAGTTCCTGAAGGCTTGGCGAAGCTCTTTCTCCGGTTGTGGAATATATGCATTATATATGGAGGATTTCCATCGCCCCAGCCTTTTGATGATGTGGACCGGTGCGTTTGTGCTAGAGGCTACTGAGGCGGCTCCTATGCGGAAGGAGTGCCCGGAGAATGCAGCCGGGTTGTGTCCGAGCTTAGATAACAGGGTTCTGACATGTAACATCAATTTTGCCGTGGTAAGCGGGTGCCCTTGTAATGTTAAGAGCGGAGAGTCTGGCAGGTGAGCGTGAAGAGTTGACCGTAGTTGGTCTAGAACTTTCACCGGACACCAGGCATTATCAGTAGGGAAGAGAGGAATTACTGGCGGATTGCAGAGTAGTTAGATGCCGGGTTCGTAGATTGTTGTCACTGGTATACAAAATTTAATAAATAAATAAATAAATAAATAAACTAAAAAAAAAATAAAAAAATAAAAATAATAAAAAAAAAAATCAAAAATAAAAAAAAATGCAGGGATGGTCTGCACTCACGGTCTTAGTAAAACGTAACTTGTAATATTTACATAAAAAAACCAAAATTGAATGCTTAGTAGCGTCAACGTTTCAGTTCCCGTTCGGGACTTTCCTCGGGACAGCATGCTCACCCCCATTCCTAACACACAGCCGCATACATACCGCGGTCACAGGGGTCGCAGCTGCAACTGGGCCCGCCACTCCAGGGGGTCCGGACGCCATGCGGACCCCTGTGACCGGCTATCCGCCACCATCATCTTCTGCGCGCCGCCGTCCAAGGGATCCATCGGGAGGCCCATGCTGTCAGGGCCACCCGATGGATATGGATTGTAAGGGGGCCGGTCAGTGCGGGGTGCTTTAACAGCGCGACCAGGCCCCCTGTGATTACATCACAGAGCTGGGAGGAAGTGACTGCACGTCACTCCACCCAGCTATTACTGAGAGCCCGCGCGGGAGGAAGCAGAGGGAGTCAGAGTCGGAACTCTGACTCCCATCCACCTGAGCCACCACTGGACCCCAGTCACCTTCCTTAACCTAAAAGTTAAGAAACAGGAGGGTGACAAACATTTTGTGTGTGTTTGTATGTATATGTGTCTGTCTGTATGTGTGTCTGTCTGCCTGTCTATGTATGTGTGTATGTATGTATGTATGTGTCTGTCTGTATGTATGTGCGTCTTTTGTGTGTGTGTGTATGTATGTCTGTGTCTGCCTGTGTGTATGTGTGCCTGTCTGTTTTTTTATGTATGTGTCTTTGTATGTATGTGTGTCTTGTGTGTATGTGTGCGCCTGTATGTGTGACTGTCTGTATGTACGTGTACGTGTATGTAGGGGGGGCGGGGGGAGGGCCACGGGTCATTTTCGCACCGTTGCCCCATGGTTTGTGTGTACGCCACTGCTAACACATACCGTATTTATCGGCGTATAACACACACTTTTTCTCCCTGAAAATAGGGAGCAAATTGTGGGTGCGTGTTATACGCCGGCCCTTTAAATACTGCAGCCGCCTGAGCGCTCTGTCAAGAGCGGTCAGGCGGCCGCAGTTGGTACTCATCTCCTCTGTAGCGTGGCCGAGCCTCTCTGCTGTCCGCGGTGGCCGGCCGGAGTGATAGGAAGGTGCACGCTCAGTGTGCACCTTCCTGTCAGTCCGACCGGGTACAGGAAACAGAAACTCCCATTCCGTGGCTGCACCATGCCCAGACAAACAGAACTTCCCACATTCCGTGGCTGCACCATGCCCAGACACACAGAACTTCCCACATTCCGTGGCTGCACCATGCCCAGACACACAGGACTTCCAACATTCCGTGGCTGCACCATGCCCAGACACACAGGACTTCCCACATTCCGTGACTGCACCATGCCCAGACACACAGGACTTCCCACATTCCGTGACTGCACCATGCCCAGACACACAGGACTTCCCACATTCCGTGGCTGCACCATGCCCAGACACACAGGACTTCCCACATTCCGTGGCTGCACCATGCTCAGACAAACAGAACTTCCCACATTCCCTGGCTGCACCATGCCCAGACAAACAGAACTTCCCACATTCCCTGGCTGCACCATGCCCAGACACACAGGACTTCCCACATTCCGTGGCTGCACCATGCCCAGACACACAGGACTTCCCACATTCCGTGACTGCACCATGCCCACTCACATAGGACGTACCACATTCCGAGGCTGGCCATGCCTCTCACATAGGACTTACCACATTCCGTGGCAGCTTGTGGCCAGGAAGATACTTGACATTCTCGTGGTCCTGGTTGATTATCTCTGTTAGTTTCCGGCCTTCGATTACCTCCTCAAATACCCACATATTAACCACTGGCTGGAATCGGTTTGATCCCTGAACATTGCAGCCAATGATTTTTGCAATAGCAGAACCCCTGAAAGAAGACAAAAAAAATTCAGCAAATAAAATAATCCATAATAAACTAGTTTTGTCTTGTTCATATAATCATTCTCTGTTAATTTATAGCTTAAAAGGGACTCATCAGAATGAAGTTGTTTTGGTGTAAGGAGATCTTGGACACTGGCAAAAAAATAAAGAAAATAAAAAAACATGCTGGTGGGGGGACGCGATAACCTGATATATCTAGCCCCAACTTGACCTGTCGCGTTATAGCATCTGGCTCGGTGTGACGGCACATGCTGGTCGAGGTGTTCGTTAACATGCGGAGATCTTTTATTGCACAGTATACATGATGTCACTAGCTATTTTAAGATAATTGGACAAAAATTGTTTATTCTTTTTGAGAACTTTGCACAAAATGTTTCTCTGCTTTGCCCTCATTACACTTTAAAAAAGCAAGTAACCCTTTCAGAAGAAGTGGCCATTGGTGGCCCAGTGAGAACAATGGTAGTCACTGGACTCCTACATATCTCTAACCCAATACATGACTGGTATTATTAATATTTTGATATTGACGGATCCCAGGGTCGGTTTCATTCTACTAGTATTTATTTTCAAATATTTTTTATTGACATTTAATAATTTTATTTTTTATAGATTTTACAATATATTCAATATTATAAAATGAAATTGAAAAATGGAAAAAAGTAAAATACCCAGTCTCCACTCCTTCAAAAAATCGTTAAAAACCCACTACTTCATAAAAGCGGATCAATTAAACTGTTAATAGGTCCTGACTGATTCCTCTTCTGCAACTGTCATTAGTCTAATACTATCTTTACCTTTTTGTATCATTTTACCCCACTCCTTCTAGCATGTAAGCTCACTGAGCAGGCCCTCAATCCCTCTGTTACCGTGTCACTATACCCCACTCCCTCTAACATGTAAACTCACTGAGCAGGGCCCTAAATCCCTCTGTTACCGTGTCACTATACCCCACTCCCTCTAACATGTAAACTCATTGAGCAGGCCCTCAATCCCTCTGTTACTGTGTCACTATACCCCACTACCTCTAACATGTAAACTCACTGAACAGGCCCTCAATCCCTCTGTTACTGTGTCACTATACCCCACTCCCTCTAACATGTAAACTCACTGAGCAGGCCCTCAATCCCTCTGTTACTGTCACTATACCCCACTCCCTCTAACATATAAGCTCACTGAGCAGGGCCTCAATCCCTCTGTTACTGTGTCACTATACCCCACTCCCTCTAACATGTAAACTCACTGAGCAGGGCCCTCAATCCCTCTGTTACTGTGTCACTATACCCCACTCCCTCTAACATGTAAACTCACTGAGCAGGGCCCTCAATCCCTCTGTTACTGTGTCACTATACCCCACTCCCTCTAACATGTAAACTCACTGAGCAGGCCCTCAATCCCTCTGTTACTGTGTCACTATACCCCACTCCCTCTAACATATAAGCTCACTGAGCAGGCCCTCAATACCTCTGTTACTGTGTCACTATACCCCACTCCCTCTAACATGTAAACTCACTGAGCAGGGCCCTCAATCCCCCTGTTACTGTGTGTGTTACTTGTCTGGTTACAAATACATGTGTGTTCGTCCACCCATTGTAAAGCGCTGCGGAATTTGACGGCGCTCTATAAATATCATAATAATAACATGTCTGTTTACATAAACAAACATTTGAACTATACAATAATAATAACAATACAATTACATAATTGCATCATCTTATTTGTATCAACTGTTATGGACAAAAGATTAGAATTAGTAAAATGTCTATTTACTCTGTGTATCTGTGCACATTATTCACTGTGTTACCCTGGCTGTTAGAGTAGCCGCTTCCCCTCCTACCCCTCCCCTCCTGTGTTCAGTAACTGCTCCATCGACCACTAGATGGTGCTGGAATGTGTAGGAGAGCACCATGTTAGTAATGACATCACGCCCAGTAGGATGGAATTAGATGAGACTCCTTAAAGTGTAACCAATTGTTGACGTATTTTCTCTGTTATCTATAATTGTGCAAGTGACGTATTTCTGTCTTCATAAGGGGCTCCCCCGCCCCCTGATTAAACATTCCTGAGTTTGTCATCAACCTGGAAACTTGTGTCTGGTGTGAAATTACTCTAGGAAGCGTGCACGCACTCAATTTTAATAATTTGGAACAGGAGCAGATAGTCAAATAATCAAACACTTGATTTGATCCATAACATCAACAATATATTTAACAGTTTATAAGGAATTCAAAAAAACAGTTAAATATATATCTGTCTACATAAACAAACAGCTGTAGCATACCATATAATAACACTATAATTACTTCATTATACTATTATCTTATACATTTATAATAATTTACCCGTTTTTTAATGGGGGGGGAGTTTTTAATTAATCAATAATTAAGAAAGAATTGGGAAGGAGAAGGGAGGAATGCTGGGGAGGGGAATTGTATTAAAACCTTTATAGTTATATAATGATGTGCAAATATTTATTATAGCTTGTATGAGGAAATACATTCCAATTCTTAGGTATTTTACCAATATTAACGGCATGTTGTGAAACGTCCTTAAAGCATGTTGAATATATTTACACTTTATCTCATTAGAAAATAATAGAATAGGAAGAAAAAAAACAAAATATAATCACATTACTTCTAAGCTAATACCTTGGCTGTATGTTTCCATTGGTCCCAGAGAGTTTTCACTTGTTGTCTTATAGCTCGTATTTTATATTCTCACAAGTAAATGCAATAATGTCAGTCTTCGATGGTATGTTTGTTGTTTTCCAATAGCGAGGTAATAATGTAGCTGAAATTATTGTGTGTGAAATTATCGTGTGTGAAATTATCATGTGTTCTGCTTTGTTTAAGAAACTGGGAAGGAATTTAAAACAAGCCGACTTTAGGTGAAAGTGAATAGTGGTGGTAATAAATTTGGACGAGGGACAAATTGAAGTCCCAGAAGGGCCTTAACTTATCACATTGCCACCATATGTAGTACGTCACCCGCCTCTCTGCATTATCTCCAACATATAATTAAATTTAAATATATCAGTAAGTCAGATTTATTGTTGCAGAACAGTTATATTTATTCTGATTCATCTATGGAGATCTAAAAATCTGCCTTGAAATTACGGCATATATGGTGAGACTGCTAAAAAGATCCTGCAAACGTAGGCTTATTAGCCAAAAGACTGTTAGCGGCTCCATCTGTGCTCGGGAGCCGCTGGGCATGAAGACAGATCCTGTATATGGTAATAGGAGGCTCTCCTTTTAAGTTACATATCAATTCTTTACCACTGTACATTATAATACACTGCCTGGCCAAAAGTGTCACACACTCAAATATTTAGTTGGACCGCCTTTAGCTTTGATTACTGCACGCATTCGCTGTAGCATAGTTTTCGATAAACTTCTGCAATGTCACAAGATTCATTTCCATCCAGTGTTTCATTAATTTTTCACAAAGATCTTGTATTGATGATGAGAGAGTCGGACCACTGCTCAAAGCCTTCTCTAGCATATCCCAAAGATTCTCAATGGGGTTAAGGTCTGGACTCTGTGGTGGCCAATCCATGTGTGAAAAGGATGTCTCATGCGCTCTGAACCACTCTTTCACAATTTGAGTCCGATGAATCCTGGCATTGTCATCTGGGAATATGCCCGTGTCATCAGGGAAGAAAAAAATCCATTGATGGAATAACTTAGTCATTCAGTATATTCAGGTAGTCAGCTGACCTCATTCTTTGGGCACATAATGTTGCTGAAGCTAGACCTGACCAACTGCAGCAACCCCAGATCGTAGCACTGCTCCCACAGGCTTGTACAGAAGGCACTAGGCATGATGGGAGCATCACTTCATCTGCCTCTTCTTCCTTGAAGACGATGGTTTCCCACTATCCTTTTAGTTTTTAAAAATGAGTTGGAAGGTTCTTAACCCAATTTTAGTCATTTCTGCAATCTCCTTAGATGTTTTCTCTGCTTGATGCATGCCAATGATTTGACCCTTCTCAAACAGACTAAACTTTTCTACGACCACAGGATGTGTCTTTCGACATGGTTGTTTAAGAAATGAGAAGCTACTCATTGCATCAGTTGGGATTAAATAACTTGTTGCCAGCTGAAATCCCCCAATCCCCACTTATAGGATACATGAGGAGATGTTGATAGACAGGTGTTTCGGCAGTATGAATACCATAAGTATAAAAGAGACAACAATAGTGCTCACAGTATAAAATGTACCAGGAGTATAAAATAATGAATGGTTACTCAAATTTAATTGAGCAGGCAGACTGCTCAATGTGTAGGGGTAAGTGGTATAACCCCCACCTAGGATTCTATAGGAGTGGTGAAGCCATTGGGGACTAGGTTTGCCCCTAGTTATGCAAACCTCTTTATGGTCAATTAGGAGTGGATATTTTATATCAATAAAAGGTATTTTGGGTACTTATTGTGAGTGTGCCATTTTACTTTTTTATTCGTTACGATTTTATATTTTTACCTGGCATCAGATTTTACAGTTCCAGTGAGGACTACTCCTAAAGAATCCTAAGTGGGGATTGATATAAAATAAACAATACAAAATATCGACTTTAAAACAGGGAGAGCCGCTGGCATAGTTGGCTTTACATCGTTATTTTATTCCAAACTGAAGCATTGATCTCACCATTCCTTGTGAGAATTCTTTTAGATGTCACTAAGAAAAAAAGTGATCCTGGAAGAGATGTTAAGGGCCTCAATCTTTTCCATTCTTAAACCGGATAAGGACCCAAGTAATAGATGTAGGTATAGACCTATATCTCTCAAATAGGGATCTGAACATTTTTTCAAAAATACTTGCAGTAATACAAATTCGTTCTTCCAGGAATTATTCATCAAGATCAGTTGGAGTTCGTTCAAGGATGAAGTGCGGGCAATAATGTAAGTTTATGTAATCTCATAGACAATATTAATGTCCACAGTGTTAATGGCCATAGATCACAAAAAAAAACAAAAAAAACGCTTTCGGCGGCCGATTTTTAGAAGCGGTTAGGGAATCATTTGGTCTGTTTAAAGATACTACTATGGACTTTTACTCTAACCCACAAGCAAAAATATCTGGTCATATGGTGGGATCTGAGTGGATTCAAGAATGGTACCAGTCACGGATGTCCCCTAGCTCCTTTGTTGTACATTCTGCCGATTAAATCACTGGCTGTTTCAGTCAGACTATCTGCTGACGTACAAGGTATAACAGTGAATTCTCAGTCTCAATAATTTGGTATGCAGACGATCTTCTCCTGATCTTAACGGATCCAGTAAATTCAATACTTACAGTTTTTGGTTTAATTAAAGATTATAGTAAATGTTAAGATTATAAAACTAACGTAAATAGTGATTAGAGCCTATATAGTTCCAAAATGGTTATACTTACTGAGAATAATACCGCTGAAATCGCCTTCATGCTGGATTAAAACATTCCAAGTAAATTAAACAAGGAATAGAGAATCGCTTAAACTAAGAGCACTAGGATGGGAGGCCGCACACCTGATAATAGGGTAATCCCTCCAACCCCCAAGAAAACTAGAACAAGTCAAACAACAATATACAGGTAGCGCCAAGAAAAATACTCCAAACACAATAGTATAATAATAATAATAATAAGAATAAAATCAATAAGAGCAATATAAAAAAAAAAAAAACCAGTCCACAATAAAACTTAAAGAATAAAAAATACCAAATGGTACGGTCTCAAAGGTGGCAATAGATCTTCTAGTCCTGGAATGGGACTTTCTTGGTGGCTTCGCTTAATAGCAGAATATGAAAAGGAAGCAAAAACAGAGGCAAACCATAAGGTATATAAAGCCAGTTGTGTCTGCCATTAAAGGATTCCAGCTTGTACTCCCAGAACTATGTGTCGTCTGGTTACTGGGAGGGGAAAGGGCTAATCACTGTTCCAGCGTGGAGGATTCAGTGGAGAAAGTCCTTGTAAGGAATAGAGTTCCCAGGACTGAGTATCGTCCAGTACCTGGGGGTGTCTAGAGTGAATTCCTCATTCGGCTCCAGGAGAGAGTGGTTTCAGGACCCCAGTCAAGCCACGGTGACTGTGGGCAGAAGTGCTCCGGTTTGTCCCCTGCTCCAGCTAGGAAGCAGTCCTTGGCGGAGGTACCCAGCCAGGGGTACAGGGAGCTCCATCACAGCTTTATTTAAACAAGGCCTGCTGGTCGTAAAGATCGTTATAGCTATGAAGTGGCGTCAAAATGAGATAATTAAAACAGAGAATATAATCAATTGAGACAACAGGCCCAAATGGCACAGGGTTACTATTCTGCACAGCTTCGCTATGGAAAATATCAAATGTGGAATAGTTGGCTGCAAAAATATCTGCATTGAAGGCCCATCCACCTACTCTTAGTAAGAACATTATAATATTCTAGGTTAGTCCGCTCACCACAACGTGCACAACATAATCTTTGTAATTCTGTATATTCACCATTGTCGTTATTTTATTGTATGGTGGTTTTTGCATTGGTAGAATTTTCTATACAATTGAATATCTCCGCATTAATATTATTTAGATATGCAAAAACAATTTAAAGGGGATATTCTGCTGTCTACCCTTTGTGGCAGTGTGAGTGAACACTGCTATATTAGCCCCAGAATGGCACTTTCAGTGTTCCCTGACTAGAGGTGGTTAAAAATCAGGTTGCTCTAGTCCATCAATTAGGGAGCTACATAAACCCTATGCAGAGGGAAATCAGTCTCTCCTGTGAAGAGCTGGAGACATAGAAACTGTGAGTCAAAAAGACTGTGAGTCAAAGAGACTGCTGAAACTGTGTGGGAACAAAAAGGTATTTTGCAAGCCTTTATTTTTATTTGTTAAACTCCTGGGGTCAACTTAGCTGCCCAGTATCACAGAAAGGGTACTCTATGTTAGTTAGTCTCCAGTGTGGACTAGGAGTTTATTTGGGGGTTTCATGTTTTGCTGCGGCTCAATTGGGGCCGGCTTGCTAAATAAAGCTTTCCTCATATTAGAAGAAAGAACCCGGCCAGCCTTATACTCCATTGCATTGTTTGTATGTTACGTGTTGTATACAAAAACCAATAAAACATTTAGAAATTCAAAAAAAATTAATGTAAATAAAACAAAGTTTGTCTGCATTTATGAGAAAAGAAGAAATAGATAAACCCGGGGATGTGTATCTCTTTAAGTGGAGTGATAATGCAATAGAATATTTGGGAATAAAATACAATGATGAAATGATTCAGGAAATTGATTTACCTTCATTTACAGATTTTTAGAAACAGCTAACAATCTGGAAAGGTGCTGAATTATCCCGGCTTGGATTTAATAAGGGAAATGGATATATGGAATCCCATCATTAAAGATTCCATTAAAACTAAAGAATTTCCTAAAACAAAACGTTATATAAAGGAGATACCACTTTACAGTTTCCCCTTTTCGAGGTTTTACAAAAATGTCAGCCATAATAAACAGCAATAGTAATTCTACCTTTCATGAAAATCTTCTCTAATCGAATAGTAAAAACATTTTATTTGATGTTATCTTTCTGAATGTAAAATTCTTGGAAGATTTTTTGATAAAAGTTCTAGAATCACGATCATTTCGGGATCACTTAAAACTTCTACACTCTGTAATTTAAAGGGACACTAAAGTCACCAGAACAACTATAGCTGAATGTATTTGGGGAGTATAATCATTGCCTTCAGGCATTTTCATGCAAACACTGTCTTTTCAGAGAAAGGCAGTGTTTACATTGCCCCTAGGGACACCTCCAAGTGGCCATTCCTTAGATAGCCACTGGAGGAGCTTCCTGGGTCAGTGCTGCACAGTAGGCAGCCCTGCCGTTCAGTGTCTCCACACTCTGCATGGAGACGCTGCATTTTCCTCATAGAGATGCAATGATTTAATGCATCTCTATGAGGAGGTGCTGATTGTTAGAAAACAATGTTTGGCTCCACCCCCTTGCCGATTTTAGACAATCCAATGCTTTCCCAAGGGTAAAAATTGGCAATTCTGATGTCACCGGCGGGGGCGGGGCCACTGCCGGCAGACCTGTACAGCAATGGAAATAAGGTGAGTTTTCATTGCTTTTAAGGAGTCTAGGGGGGGGGGGTAGCCACCTAAATGGTGGGTTAAACACTATAGGGTCAGGAATACATGTTTTTGTTCCTGACCCTATGGTGTTTCTTTAACAAGAGAAGGATCCTCCAATTTTAAAATGAGAGACTGATCTTAATAAATCCTTTTATTAAGAGGATTGGTTACAGAGTGTCCTATTAGTTAAGAAGAGTATCACTGTATTAGAGAGATTATGCAGAGGAGATGGCTGAACATCCGCACTGCAGCCATCAAACAAGTAGGGCCATCAAAGAGTTAGAACCAGGGCACCACCGTTAGGCAAACTAGGCATTCGCCTAGGGAGCCTGCCTGCTGGGGGCGCCCTCTTGAGCCAATCCTCAAGGTGCCCGAATGTGAGGGTGCCGAGAGGAAACCTGTCATAGGGAGCCAAGGAGGTAGCCATCTGGCCACCTCAGGACACCTCCGAAGCTGTATTAGATAAGGCAGAGCAGGCACCTGCTTACCTTGATGGCAGGTGCCAGCTCTGCCAAAAAAAGCCGGGAGGAGAGTGGGACGGAGCAGGCAGTCGGCGAGGGAGGCTGTTCTTGTAGCCTCTAACTCCTCACTTGTGCGCCCTCTGTGATGCCGGGAGCCAGAATAGGACGTCATTATGGCCCCAGCATACTAAAGAGCGGGCGGGAGGAGTGAGGACTGGATCCCTGGGAGGTGAGTGTTTGACTGTCAGTGTGTGTGTGTGTGTGTGTGTGTGTCGGTCTGTCAGTGAGTGAATGTCTGTCAGTATGTGTGTCAGTGAGTGACTGTATGTCTATCAGAAAGTGTGTGTGTGTGTGTGTGTGTCTGTGAGAGAGTATGTATGTCAGTGAGTGAATGTTTGTGTGTCTGTCAGTGAGTGAGTGTATGTCTATCAGAAAGTGTCTGTCTGTCAGTGGGTGAGTGTTGTCTGTCAGTAAGTGTCTGTGTGTGAGTTAGGGATCGACCGATATTGTTTGTTTTAGAGCCGATACCGATTTTCTGTGAACTTTCAGGCCGATAACCGATATAATTTGCCGATATTCTGTACATTTACCATTTTGGAAAATAAAAACTATTTCTAAAGGTAAATGCACAAAATATACATGCCACGTGTAGTGGATGCAGTGTGTTTAGACAGGGGAGCTGTGTGTGTAGTGTGTGCGTAGTGGATGCAGTGTGTGTAGTGTGTGCGTATTAGTGTAGTGTGTAGGTAGTGTGTGTAAAGTGAATGCTGTATATACTAAATGCAGTGTGTGTATATAATGAATGCAGAGTGTGTGTATTTGTGTAGTGTGTGTATAGTGAATGTAGTGTGTTTATATAATGCAAAGTGTGTGTGTGTTTGTATAGTGTGTTTATATAATGCAGAGTTTGTGTGTTTGTATAGTGTGTGTGTGTATATAATGCAGTGTGTTTGTGTAGTGTGCATTATATAAACACACACTACACAAACACACACTACGCAAACACCATTATATACACACACACACTACACACACACACACACACACACTTCATTATATACACAGTGTGCTTGTGTAGTGTATGTGTATATAATGGAGTGTGTGTGTGAGTGGGCATTTTTTATTAAAATTATTTTTTTTTTTAAATGTAATTATTTATTTTTGTTGTCCCCCCTCCCTGCTTGTTATTTGGCCAGGGAGGGGGGATATAGCAGTCCCTGGTTGTCCAGTGGCATTGGCTGAGCTGCTGGGGGCGGGAAGCAAGCGTTTACTCACCTCCCAGCAGCTCCTTCAGCTCCCTGTGTAAATCTTGCGGCCAGCGTGCCACGCGGAGCATTGCCATGGTAACCCGTGGCTACGCTCTGACGGCCGCGGGTCTCGCGAGAGTTACACTGTGGAGCTTGAGGAGCTGCTGGGAGGTGAGTAAACGCTTGCTCTCCGCCCCCCCAGGACTGCCGGGCTTGTAATGAGCCTAGCGGTCCTAGGAGGTATTATCGGTATCTGAATTGGCCGATACCGATATTGACGAAAATACTGAATATTGGCCGATTATATCGGTAAAACCGATAATTGGTCGATCCCTAGTGAGTGTGTGCATCTGTCAGTGAGTGTGTGACAGGAGGGTGCGGCAAAATTGATCTTTGCCTAGGGCGGCAGAAATCTTTGCACTGGCCCTGGTTAGAACAGTCACCATCCGTAGTCAGGAAACTGGTGCTTGAGATACTCCGGTCCTCGGGATGAAAGGAATGATTGTAGCAGGGTCCTAGGTCTCTGCAGGGGTCCCTGCTTTAAGGCTTGTATTAGAGTGCCAGTCCCGGTGCTTCCGGGAAGGTGGGTGCCGCTGTCACCGAGGTGAGAATATGGGCAGTCTCATCAAGATTTACCAGCAAAGATCCCGTTAACACATCGGTATGCCTACCCGAGAGATTTGCATCCTTGGAAGGTCTTGGAAGAAAGAGAGAGGCAAGTCCTCGAAAGTCAGAAGTGTTTTGACTCTCAGCGCCATCATTATGTGAATTTTGTAAAATGGTCAGACAGCAAAGAATTACATCTCGGACCACGGCAAGTGAGGGTTTAGTGGAGCCAGTAATACCTGTCTATGGTGATTTTCTTGGCAATGGAATGAGGCAATAAGATAGCTAATAATCTCCAAATGTAATGTGACAGTTCCTTTGCCCGAAATTGAAGGGGGGGTGCCAAGAATTTTGATATGAGTGTGAAGCTGATGGCCCTTTGGGCAGAAAAGTCCTTTTGATTAGATTGAAGCTATATCACCAAGTCCCTGAGGGTAGCCCAATTAGTTTGTGTGTCCAGAATGTCCTTCTCTGAGGATCTCACTCGGTCTGTAACGGCCTGTACCTGAGTCTTGATGAGGGCCATGTCAGCTGCCAGCAGTTTGTGGATGTCCAACAGAAGGACCTTCAAATCATGCACAGTAGCTGGGGCTAAGCGTTGGGGGTCTCAGGAGGTTGCAACTGCCCAGGACCTGTTACACCAGAGACAGTGGAGTATCACGCGGGTCCCCTGCGGTGGTAGGTGTGGGTGGAGAGGGCTTTACAGCATGGCCCCCAAATCCCTTTCAGCAGCCGTGCTGTTCGCCTATTGTGAGCGGTGTCCCATGGCTGGCATACAGATCTCCGGATCAGGTAATGTGGGATTAGTCGCTCCACTCGCCTCCTCCGCACACGTTTTGCCAAGAAGTGTCACCAGGCCCAGGAGTGTTGGGGAGCGGTAGGCCGTGTTTTTACGCTTGGGTTGTCTCAGGCTATGAAAGAAAGACATCTAGCGATCAGCTCGACTGCTGGAAAGTGGCTGGCAGGTTGTTAAAGCTGGACTGGCTCAGTAAACAAAAGATATTTGGAGAGACTGAATGTATGTTAGCGCAGCAATCAGAAATGGCGTCTAATCACGAAGGCTAGCAGGCTCCGCCCAGTTTGAAACATTTATGCAAATTTTCCACGTATAATAATGTTACTTGAATTGTACATTATATGTTCTGAAAAATGAATAAAGGATCTAAATATGATTTTTTAAAAAGCAAAACAGTCCAATTGTAAAATAGTCCCTAATACGGCAAGCAAAGAGGGAGAGAAACATGGGACAATCTGATCCATACTGACAGATGCTGTAACGCATTATACCGCAGGGACGAGGACTGACACAGACAGACGCCACTGGATAAATGACAGCTTTTATTGAGTATATGTCTGGTTTCGGTAATAAATAATTTGCATTGATCTTTGTAAGTGGATTCTATCGTTTATTGAGGAGGAATTTTCACATTTTACAGATTGTGCTGGAGCCAAACCTTTCTGAATTCTGCACCAATTTACAGATATGAATTCAGCGGGGTTTGTGCGGTTTGTTCTTTACAACAAAACATTTTAATTCAACAAATAATCTCCAGGTCGTTTTATAGAATCCATTTAACAACTCACAGAGTGCCCGCTCTCGGTCTCGGTCTCCCCTCACAGAGTGCCCGCTGTCGGTCTCGGTGTCCCCTCACAGAGTGCCCGCTCTCGGTCTGAGTGTCCCCTCACAGAGTGCCCGCTCTCGGTCTCGGTGTCCCCTCACAGAGTGCCCGCTCTCGGTCTGAGTGTCCCCTCACTGAGTGCCCGCTCTCGGTCTCGGTGTCCCCTCACAGAGTGCCCGCTCTCGGTCTCAGTGTCCCCTCACAGAGTGCCCGCTGTCGGTCTCGGTGTCCCCTCACAGAGTGCCCGCTGTCGGTCTCGGTGTCCCCTCACAGAGTGCCCGCTCTCGGTCTGAGTGTCCCCTCACAGAGTGCCCGCTCTCGGTCTGAGTGTCCCCTCACAGAGTGCCCGCTCTCGGTCTCGGTGTCCCCTCACAGAGTGCCCGCTCTCGGTCTCAGTGTCCCCTCACAGAGTGCCCGCTCTCGGTCTCAGTGTCCCCTCCCTCACAGAGTGCCCGCCTCGTCCTCTCGTGTCCTCACAGGAGTGCCCGCCTCGTCTCGTGTCCTCAGAGTGCTCCGCCGTCTCAGTGTGTCCTCACAGAGTGCCCGCCTCGGTCTCAGTGTCCTCTCACAGAGTGCCTCGCCTCGGCTGTCTCAGTGTGTCCCTCACAGAGTGCCCGCCTCGGGTCTGAGTGTCCTCACAGAGTGCTCAGCCTCGGTCTGAGGTCCCTCACAGAGTGCCCGCCGTCTGAGTGTCCTCTGGCCAGAGTGCCCGGCTGTCGTCTCGTGTCCTCTCACAGAGTGCTCCGCTGTCGTGTCCCTCACAGAGTGCCCGCCTCGTCTGAGTGTCCTCACTGAGTGCCCGCTCTCGGTCTGAGTGTCCCCTCACTGAGTGCCCGCTCTCGGTCTGAGTGTCCCCTCACAGAGTGCCCGCTGTCGGTCTCAGTGTCCCTCACAGAGTGCCCGCTCTCGGTCTGAGTGTCCCCTCACTGAGTGCCCGCTCTCGGTCTCGGTGTCCCCTCACAGAGTGCCCGCTGTCGGTCTCGGTGTCCCCTCACAGAGTGCCCGCTGTCGGTCTCAGTGTCCCCTCACTGAGTGCCCGCTCTCGGTCTGAGTGTCCCCTCACAGAGTGCCCGCTGTCGGTCTCAGTGTCCCTCACAGAGTGCCCGCTCTCGGTCTGAGTGTCCCCTCACAGTGCCCGCCTCGGCCCGAGTGTCCTCACTGAGTGCCCGCTCTCGGTCTGAGTGTCCCCTCACAGAGTGCCCGCTCTCGGTCTCTGTGTCCCCTCACAGAGTGCCCGCTCTCGGTCTGAGTGTCCCCTCACAGAGTGCCCGCTCTCGGTCTGAGTGTCCCCTCACAGAGTGCCCGCTCTCGGTCTGAGTGTCCCCTCACAGAGTGCCCGCTCTCGGTCTCAGTGTCCCCTCACAGAGTGCCCGCTCTCGGTCCCAGTGTCCCCTCACTGAGTGTCACTCACCAGTTCCCGGAGCCGATGATGCTCACTCTCAGGGCCGGCATGGTGACAGACAGCGCGCGCTATACGGAGGGTCATGTGACTAGTGACAGATCGAGAGCGAGTCAGCCAATCAGAGGCCGAGGGGCGTGGCTAACATTCCTGGCTGAAGGTGTGACAGGGTGCGGCTCTGCTCTATGGAGGGGGAGGGGCTATGATCCATCCAATCAGATCCCTCCCTGCATAAATAGTGTAATAACCCCACACAGTGCTGCTCTATGGAGGGGGAGGAGCTATGATCCAGCCAATCAGATCCCTCCCTGTATAAATAGTGTAATAACCCCACCCAGTGCTGCTCTATGGAGGGGGAGGAGCTATGATCCAGCCAATCAGATCCCTCCCTGTATAAATAGTGTAATAATCCCACACAGTGCTGCTCTATGGAGGGGGAGGAGCTATGATCCAGCCAATCAGATCCCTCCCTGTATAAATAGTGTAATAACCCCACACAGTGCTGCTCTATGGAGGGGGAGGAGCTATGATCCAGCCAATCAGATCCCTCCCTGCTCCACAGCAATAAAACTCCCAGTGATGTGCAGTGTATATGAGTATCACAGAGCTCCGGGGCAATAAAACTCACAGTGATGTGCAGTGTATATGAGTATCACAGAGCTCCGGGGCAATAAAACTCACAGTGATGTGCAGTGTGTATGAGTATCACAGAGCTCTGGGGAAATAAAACTCACAGTGATGTGCAGTGTGTATACGAGTATCACAGAGCTCCGGGGCAATAAAACTCACAGTGATGTGCAGTGTGTATGAGTATCACAGAGCTCCGGGGCAATAAAACTCACAGTGATGTGCAGTGTGTATACGTGTATCACAGAGCTCCGGGGCAATAAAACTCACAGTGATGTGCAGTGTGTATGAGTATCACAGAGCTCTGGGGAAATCCTTCAGATTCTCCTTAACTTCTTAATTCTTGCTTTAAGTTTGATGGGGTTTTTTGGAATTGTAGACAATTCTAACCCTGTAACGTGTGAATCGCTGAGAATTCCTGAGTTTACGCCAGAATAGTCAAATCGGAGAAATTCGCCTCATCAGCAATACTTTTATTTTAATTCCCACTTTAGTGAATAATCCAGTGTGAGTATAGGGCCTGGGTTTTGGGTTCCTGTGTCCTCATCATCGGTTACCAGGGAGTGGCTGTGACCTTCCGCCTATTTAACACACTGCCGCGGGTCATGCGAGATCACAGGCAGATTGCGACACGCTGCCTCCAACGTCTTCACAAGAGACAAGCAGAAAGACACAGAGAGAGAGAGAGAGAGAGAGACACTCACAGACACGGAGAGACAGGCAGAGAGAGAGACAGGCAGAGAGACAGACAGAGGGAGAGACAGACAGAGGGAGAGACAGATAGAGACAGACAGACAGGCAAAAAGGGAGAGACACACAGATAGACAGGCAAACAAAAAGAAACAGACAGACAGAAAGACAGACAGTGAAATGGAAAGACAGGTGACAGACATAGACAGCGACGAAGAAGGGAAGACAAAGAGAGACAGACAAAGAGAGAGAGAGAGATCAATAGACAGAGAAAGAGAGAAAGACAGACAGAGACAGCGATACAGACAGAGTTTAGTTCACCATATTGGAGTTGCACACACTAGAAAATAGGATAAATATACTTTAGTTCCCAGCAGTTTAAATAGACATAGAACGCCTGGGATATCATCTTGCCCACATCTTCTATGAGACAGACAGGGAGAGAGAGAGAGAAAGACAAAGCGAGAGACAGACAAAGAGAGAGAGATAAACAGTGAGACAGACAGAGATACACAGACAGAGAGGCAGACAAAGAGAGAGACAAACTGTGAGACAGACTGAGTGAGACATACAGAGAGAGAGACAAGTAGAGATAGAGAGAAAGAGACAGGCAGAGAGAGGAATAATGATAGTGAGAGTGACGGCTGAAATCTAGGCCCAGTTTGAAAATCTAAACTATTTGCCTCGTGGCAGGGCTAGCAGCCAGCAGGCAATTAGTTACCCCTCGGTGGTGCCAGGGTGTATCTATGTGGTGTCTGGCGTGCACTTGCTGGGCAGACTAGATGGGCCAAATAGTTCTTACCTGCCGTCACATTCTAGGTTTCTTAATATGCACAATGTCCCATAGGAAAGCAGTGCTTCAATGCTTTCCTATGGGGTGTTCACTGGCGCTGGATGTTCTCACGGTTTTTTCTCTAAAACTGCAATAATTTATATTGAAGGACTAAGTGGGGCAGGGACACTGCACCCAGACCTCTTCAATTGTTAGATGAAAGGAGGGTTTTCTATTTAGAGATTAGTGACACGTAGGGATAAAATATTAAATATAAAATGATGTCTATGGTTAAACCTTACTCCTACGTTTAGGGTTAGAGTAAGAAGTGAGAGAGTTTAAATTCGTTCCTAGCCCTAATTTTAACCCTCACTTAACCCTAAATGTGCCACGTCCCTGTGCTTTAGTGAAAGTGTGAATCTAGCTTTATTTACCGTGCCGGACCTCGCTGAGTAGCAACTACGATGCCAGCTGATGCTGTGTTGCCAAGAGGGCCTGCATCAGATTCCTGGACACATGACTTATACTGTGGTGGAATCTCGGTAAAAATAAATTTAGTAGGCCGAGATTACCACGTGGCATGTGTACGTGCATATGCTGACGTATCGATCAGTTGGTTGCACGAGGCAAGATACGATCAGTAGTGTACGGAGCATGTGCAAGAATACAGGATGTAGTATTCCCCTCCTCCATTGTGCTGGACAAGCCATGCGGTCAAGCAGGAAGTTAATTCTTATTTGTAAATGATTGGTCAAGAGAATGTGCGGGTGGAGCTTAATATGGGAGGAGTTATGTGCCTATATAGGGAGCCTGCACTATTGTTCAGGGCTCAGAACTTGCTGTATTTTTGGTGACATTAGTCCCTCTGAGTCCCGATCGGTGATCCAATAAAGAATCTCTTCCTTCCTGAAGAAACCTGTGTCCATCCCTCTGTGCTTTGCTTCCGTCAGTTTCTCCGGTATCAATACAATAAAGTTTATTTGTTCTAACTGGTTGTGCTCCTCATTCTGTATCGGATGTATTCATAGTTCTGGATCTCGTCAGAATAGCGACCAGCACAGGCCACGGCTGACCTGCGTCACCAGACATGAGATTTCTGACGGGGTCTGAATGGAGTGACATCACTACATTTCTATACTCCATAGCAAGTGCTAACAGCGTCAGCTTGCGATTAACCATAGCAACCACAGCGCATGCACTCTAGTTGCTTTGGTTGGAGGGCAGGAGGACCACCTGTAAAATGTCTCTGCTGTTCTACCTGTCAGTCAATTATTCAGACGTCTGTGATGAAAAATTGATTGATAAATAAGCAAAAAGTTCGATTTTAAATAGGATTTCCTCCAAATCTCCACATGTTCTCATGTTTTTAAAATAGTAAGGCATGTAAATATCTTTGGAGTCATAACGAGCCGACATGGACAGGCCAGTGATGCTCTCTCTGTGACTGTCACCTCCCAAAGGTATGGACCCAAATAAAAATATGGCAGAGCCACCCTAAAGAGGGGCACATCAGTCGATGTGAATGTGAAGGGGTGACCATGCATGATCCTAGTAACCTTAGTGGAGTGCAAGCGCTACCTTTTCTGGGACAGTAGCCCAAAATCAGTACTGTCCCTCTGAATTGTGGACAGTTAGAACTCCTCGAACCCTTCTGGCACAATAAGTGGACACCATTTTACGCCATACCTCCCCACTTTGGCGTACGTGAAGCGGTGCGAGGGGTAAAAGAGGGCAGTGTGGTGGAATCTCGGTAAAAATAAATTTAGTAGGCCGAGATTACCACGTGGCATGTGTACGTGCATATGCTGACGTATCGATCAGTTGGTTGCACGAGGCAAGATACGATCAGTAGTGTACGGAGTATGTGCAAGAATACAGGATGTAGTATTCCCCTCCTCCATTGTGCTGGACAAGCCATGCGGTCAAGCAGGAAGTTAATTCTTATTTGTAATGATTGGTCAAGAGAATGTGCGGGTGGAGCTTAATATGGGAGGAGTTATGTGCCTATATAGGGAGCCTGCACTATTGTTCAGGGCTCAGAACTTGCTGTATTTTTGGTGACATTAGTCCCTCTGAGTCCCGATCGGTGATCCAATAAAGAATCTCTTCCTTCCTGAAGAAACCTGTGTCCATCTCTCTGTGCTTTGCTTCCGTCAGTTTCTCCGGTATCATTTGGTGCATTGGCCGGGAACTCATCGTTCAACGGTAGCTGAGAGGCAGAGGCGTGAGACGGTCTATCTTTGCCCACGTTCTCTACGGCTGCACCCCTGAACTTCTGCGTGGACCTCCCTTCGTCTCGGCGCCACTGGTCTGTTGTCCAGGAGATCATCGGCCTCTACGTAAGAAGTGCTGGGGTGTCCCCGTCGATGAGTGTGAACTCAGGTTCAGGAACGAGGAGGTAAGACAACTGCTGTTTTAGACGGCAGACCCACTAGGGGTATACCGATTGTGCGGTAGGCCCAAAAGGGGTTTAAATCTGTGTATGGAATCTGCCCCCTCTGTCGGAGGGAAGGAGCGAAGGCGCACCGCTCGATCGAACGCTCTTTAGTAAGACCGTTTGATCTGGTTAGTCAGGCGGGGTCCTGTGTAAATAGCCCTAGCCGGACACCGGTGTCTTGTCTAGACTAGCGCTCTAGGGTGTATATTACGTTCGCTAGGTCGGAGGGACCGGGAGACTAAGCGGCGCCTGTGTAAATTCGGTTCGCTAGCTCTCAACCTATCTTGGCTAAGTGGGAAGGCGTGTAAATTTGGAACCCACTAGACTTTTGATAGAGTAAATAGACTAGAAGGGCAACTTTGTAAATTCCGCCCTCTAGTTCGCTATATGTGGTGCTTGGGCAGTGTGGCTAACCAAAACGGGTGTATATAGTTTTAGGTAGTCCATTCAAGGTACTGGCCAATAGTTTAGTTAGGATTGTAAATGTGTTAAAGATTGTTAGTAAAGTGTATATCTTGTTAGATAGCGCGAGCTCAGCCGTCTAGCGAGAGTGTTAATAGTGTGTTGTTGTATCATAGTGCACGGTACCATAACCCTGTATATTTACTGACACTGTATATAAGTACTAATCATTGTCGTTTATTGCATGTTTAACACCGTAACCACTAATAATTGTATTGTGACCTTAAATTGTGCTTTGACCTATGCTAACCGTACTGTAACCGATACTAGTAAAAGGCGATGTTACTGGGGTGTGTTATAGACGGGTAATTCATATATAGAGAATTATAGCGTGGGTGACTGTATAGTTTCGCCAAAGGGCATAATATTGATTATTTAGTGACTGGTGTAACAGCTGTGTGTGTACGGGAATTCCCTGAGTGATTATTGTGTTATTGTGTACGTTTCACTTGGTAACTGTACCACGTGGTGCTGTTGCCAGAGGAAATGGGTGTGACTGTTGAATAAGAACGCGTGTATAGTATTCGTTGTCAACGACGTTCCATTGATAAGTATGGGCGCGTCAGAGTCAACGATTTCGGATCCCTTAGGTTGTATGGTAAAGAATTTTAAAAAGGGATTCAAAACATGTGATTTTGGGGTTAAAATGTCTCCTGTACGTTTGGTCACTTTGTGCACTAGGGAGTGGCCTACTTTGGTTGCGGCATGGCCGCCGCGTGGCAGTTTGGATCCAACCCTGGTACAGCGTGTACACGTGGCTGTATCAGGTAGGCCTGAACTTTACGGACAGTTTCCATACATTGATTGTTGGAGGCAGGCCGTAAACGACTCGCCAAAATGGATTCGGATATGCCACGAGGAGCAATGTCGCCTCATGGTGGCCAGGACTTGTTTGTCCACTAGGACTGGTGTTAGGCCCATTTTGGACACGCCCCCTGAGTCCGAGATCCCTTTGCCGCCCCCTTACTTTCCTTTAAGAGAAAGTGACGCGAATGCAGGAAGTTCTGCACCCCTTCCCCTATTGCCCCCATCCACTTCCGCTTCCTCCTCCAGTACAGAATCCACCCCCCCTCGTATTAAAACTCCCCTTCCGGAACCAGGACCAACCCCCATTAGATCTGAATATCCTGATTTGGCGCCACTTCAAACTTCCGGTCAAGCTTCTTCTAGCTCGGCTCGGAGTATACTATTCACTGACTTTTCCCAAAATCAAGTTCCCACATCCTCATGCCCTATTACCTCTCGACCGGAACCTTTAACTGACGCCCCTCCACGTAGCCCCATACTAACCCGACAACTGACCGGTACCCAACAATTAAAACATTATCAGATGCCTCTTCGTCTGAATCCTGGGTCAGCCTATATCGATGCCGCAGGTCAAATGGCACATGCTGACCCAGTCTTCGTATATGTCCCGTTCACGACTACCGATCTCTTGAATTGGAAGACCCACAATTCCTCGTACACTGAGAAACCACAAGCTATGACCGATCTGTTCACCTCGATAGTTCAGACACATAACCCGACATGGGCTGATTGCCAGCAGTTATTAATGACATTGTTCAATAATGAGGAAAGGACAAGGATTAACCAAGCGGCCATTAAGGCGCTAGAGGAGAGAGCCCGTGCTTTAAATCAAGCCAATCCGGCAGCATGGGCCGCAACACATTACCCTAACACCGATCCTGACTGGAATGTAAATGGCGCAGATATGGCTCAACTTAAAGCCTATAGAGATGCTATAATTGCTGGTATGAAAGCCGGAGGGAAGAAAGCTATTAACATGTCGAAGACAGTTGAGGTGATTCAGAAAAGTGATGAAGCGCCCAGTGTCTTTTATGACCGATTATTGGAGGCATACCGCTTGTATACCCCCTTTAATCCTGAAGACGCTGATAATTCCCGAATGGTAAACTCCGCCTTTGTCAGCCAAGCTTACGGAGATATTAAGCGCAAGCTACAGAAATTGGAAGGGTTTGCAGGTATGTCTATCACCCAACTAATGGAGGTAGCGAACAAAGTATATATGAATAGGAAAACAGAAAGTAAGAAAGAGGAAGAGCGCAAGATGCGTAGAAAGGCAGATATGCTAGCGGTAGCGATCGCAGGCGTAGATAGACGGGGCCCAGATAGAGGCGATGGTAGATGGAATAGGGAGCCTTTGAGTAGGAATCAGTGCGCGTACTGTAAGGAAGAAGGGCATTGGAGGAACGAGTGTCCGCAAAGAGAGCAGTATGAGAGAGACTTACCCAGGGCAGGTTACGGAAACTTTAGAGGCAGAGCGAGAGGTAGAGGAGGCCCCGGAGGGAGTAATGGTAATAGAGGGAGTAATGGGAACAGAGGAAGTGTAAGGGAAGATAGGTACTATCCAGCAGCGCAAAGGTCCCGCGATAGAGAAGGTAGGGACTTTGTGGGATTGGCTGACACGGTCATGGAGGACTATTGATACCGACCGGGCTCCATCCCCTTGGTCGAGCGGAGCCTATGGTCGATGTATCAATAGGGGGAAAAAGGAGTGCGTTTATGATCGACACTGGTGCTGAACATTCGGTGGTGACTAATCAAGTTGCTCCTCCATCTGGAAGAACTATTACTGTAATAGGAGCAACTGGAAGAAGTGCTGAAAAACCGGTTCTTAAAAGTCGACTCTGTACATTGGGAGGCCACGTAGTAAAACATCAATTCCTTTATATGCCTGAGTGTCCAGTCCAATTGCTGGGGCGTGATATGCTATCCAAATTACAAGCGCAGATTACGTTCCTACCAAATGGAACAACATCCTTAAAGTTTAATGGACCCTCAGGTATTATGACATTGTCTGTACCAAAGGAAGAAGAGTGGCGACTTTATACAGTGTTGACTAGCCAAAACCCGAGGAGTGATGAATCCTTATTTAACATACCAGGAGTTTGGGCAGAGAACAACCCACCAGGAACTGGCCCGCAATATTCCACCTATTAAAATCGAACTAAAACTTGGGGTTTATCCAGTAAGCCTGAGACAATATCATATTCCGCAGAAGGCTAAGAAGAACATCCAATCTTATCTGGATAAGTTCATACGGTATGGTATCCTAAAATTCTGTACTTCCCCCTGGAACACCCCATTGCTGCCTGTTCAAAAGCCCGGTACAGATGAGTATCGACCTGTGCAGGACTTGAGAGCAGTCAATGATGCGGTTGTTAGTATACATCCAGTCGTGCCCAATCCATATAACCTGCTTGCTTTAATTCCGGGCGGGGCTACTTACTTTACAGTCTTAGATCTCAAAGATGCCTTCTTTTGCCTCCGAATTGCCGCAGAAAGCCAATGTATCTTCGCTTTCCAATGGGAAAATGCTGTAACGGGCTCGAAACGCCAAATGACCTGGACAAGATTGCCCCAGGGGTTTAAAATTCACCTACCCTATTTGGTTCAGCTCTAAGTCAAGATCTACTAGATTTCGAGTCTATCCCAGGAGAGTGTGTATTATTACAATATGTAGATGACTTGTTGATAGCAGCAGTTACAAAGGAAGTATGTCAGCAAGCAACGCACGATCTACTACACATTCTCTGGAAGGCAGGATACAAGGTGTCAAGAAGGAAGGCTCAGTTGTGTTTGCCAACTGTCAAATATCTGGGATTCCATATCTCTGAAGGTCAAAGAATTATGGGGCCAGAGAGAAAAGAAGCTGTGTGCCAAATACCGATACCCAGGAATAGAAGACAAGTGCGAGAATTCTTGGGGGCAGCAGGCTTCTGTAGGATATGGATTCCCAGCTACGCGATACTGGCAAAACCACTGTATGCAGCTATCAAAGGTACAGAGCACGACCCCTTCTTATGGACTCAAGAACAGCAAACGGCATTCGAAGATGTGAAGAGGGCTTTGATGAGTGCCCCAGCATTAGGTCTACCTGACCACACACGGCCATTCTACCTGTATGTACATGAGCAAAGAAGAATGGCTGTGGGAGTATTGACACAGTACTTGGGATCATGGCAAAGACCTGTTGCCTACATGTCTAAGCAACTGGATGCAGTGGCCAGCGGACTTCCACCTTGTCTAAGAGCTGTAGCTGCAGCAGCCCTGCTAGTAGCTGAAGCCGATAAACTCACTCTGGGTCAAGAACTTTATGTACGAGTTCCACATGCAGTACAGACGTTGTTGGATTACAAAGGAAATCATTGGTTTAGTAACAGCCGTATGACCAAGTATCAAGCAATGTTGTGTGAAAACCCAAGAGTGCATTTAGAGACTGTAAATACCTTAAATCCAGCTACCCTTTTGCCACAACCTACTGAAAGTCAACATGATTGTTTGGAAGTAATGGATGAAGTATTTTCAAGTAGACCAGATCTTCGTGATTTTCCCATCCAGAACCCTGATGTTCAATATTACACCGACGGCAGTAGTTATGTAAAAGAAGGGATCCGCTATGCAGGATATGCAGTAACAACGATAGACAAGGTGATAGAAGCTCGGTCACTGGCAAAAGGAACATCAGCACAAAAGGCAGAATTGATAGCACTGACACGAGCGTTACAATTGGCTGAAGGTTTAAGAGTGAACATCTACACGGACTCCAAGTATGCGTTTTTAACCACTCATGCCCACGGAGCTTTGTATAAAGAAAGAGGACTATTGAATTCAGAAGGCAAAGAAATCAAATACGAAGGCAAAGAAATCAAATACGCAGCTGAGATCCTACAACTATTGGAAGCAGTGTAGGAGCCGAAAGAAGTCGGTATTATACATTGTCGGGCGCATCTGAGAGGAGATGGTGATGTAACCAAAGGGAATCGGATGGCAGATAGTGCAGCTAAGCGTGCTGCTGAATCAGGAAGACAGGAATATGTGGGGCATATAGCTGCTCTTATACCAACTCCACTGTCTCAATGGACTCCAATTTATACAGCTCAAGAAGAGGAGTGGTTTAGGACTGAACCTGGAAAGTATTTGGAGAACAAATGGTATCAGTTAGAAGATGGAAGAATAGTTATTCCAGCATCACTAGCGGTAGAAATTGTCCAAAACTATCATAACGGGACACATTCTGGGAGAGACAGTACAGAAGAATCTCTCAGAAAACATTTCTACATACCAAGATTGGCCAACTTGACTCAGGCCATTGTACGTAGATGTGTAACGTGTGCTAAAAATAATGCAAGACAAGGACCAGTAAAGCCACCAGGAGTCCAGTTTATGGGGGGACTTCCCATGTGCGATTTACAAATTGACTATACAGTGATGCCTAAATCGGGTGGACATCGCTACCTGCTGGTAGTGGTGTGCACCTATTCAGGCTGGGTAGAAGCATGTCCTACTCGTACAGAGAAAGCAGGAGAAGTCGTGAGATTCCTGCTACGAGAAATAATACCCGATATGGACTACCCTGCTCTATAGGATCGGACAATGGTCCAGCTTTTGTTCATCAGTGTCTACAACAATTGACTCATATGCTTGGTATAAAGTGGAGGCTTCATACGGCATATAGACCCCAGAGTTCTGGTAAGGTAGAGAGAATGAATAGAACTATTAAGAATCAGTTGGCTAAATGTGTCAGGAAACCCAACTTAAGTGGAACGTTCTCTTGCCCATAGCTCTATTGCGAATCCGTAGTACACCTACCAGAAGGATGGGCCTCTCTCCTTTTGAAATCATGTACGGGCGACCACCTCCCGTGCTTGGTAACTTAAGGGGGGATTTGAGTCAGTTAGGAGAAGGAATTACCCGGCAGCAGGTTGTAGAGTTGGGTAAGACTATGGAGGAGGTACAGAAATGGGTACAAGATAGATTACCTGTGAATATTTATCCCCCAATTCATAGTTACCACCCAGGCGACCAAGTGTGGATTAAAGAGTGGAATAATATGCCGTTAGGGCCCAAGTGGAGAGGTCCTTATGTTGTTCTTCTGTCTACCCCTACAGCGATAAAAGTAGCCGAAGTGGCTCCGTGGATACATCACTCCAGGGTTAAACCAGCAGCAGCCGATTCCTGGCAAGTTACGGCAAATCCAGAGAATCCCTGCAAGATCCGGTTAAAACGCACGACTCAGTCGGAGTGACGAGGAACCTTGTAGATTACAAATTTTATTGTTTCAGAGACGTGGTAAGTGAGTGAGAAGGCCATAATAAAGCCTGTCCACTCACCAACGAGTGTATAAGTCAGGGAAAGTCTTGAGGGGACCCCTGTGAAGACGAGCAGAACTCCATTCCCTGCAGCACTTACATCCTGGAAGCTGAGGTGCCTTCGCACGGACGAAGACTGAGGATGACGACGAAAGATGTATTTTTAATAATGTTTATTTATGTGTATTTTTATATTCAGGAAAGTAGAGGTACCGACACTCCTAGCTGTGAGGTATGCATTAAGACTACAAGAACAGGTAACCATATATCCCAGACCCTAATTTGGCATTCGCAATATGAGTGTAAAGGAGATGTATAAAGATGTAGATACTTAAATATAGAATATAGTGTGTGTCATTTAGGAGTAGGAGAACCTAAGTGCTTCAGTCCTGAGTATCAACCCCGTACAATTTGGTTGACTCTCAGAAATAGAGATTCTCAGGGGACCCTAATTAATAAGACGGTATTAAAATCCGTATATTCTTCAGGTGCTCTGCTATTTGATGCGTGTAAAGCAATATCAAGTGGTAAAAAGCCGTGGAATGTATGTGGGGATCTTAGATGGGAGAGGACGTATGGGTCTAACGATAAATATATTTGTCCCAGTAGTAAAAATAAATATGTAAGTCCAAGATGCCCAAATAGAGATTATAACTTCTGCCCATATTGGTCTTGTGTGGGGTGGGCGACTTGGGGACAGACAGCAGACAAGGACATGATTGTGACTAAGTTGCCTACTAATCCATATTGTAAGTCTATGGAATGCAATCCAATCCATATACTTATAAATAACCCTGACAAGTTCTTAGATAAATATGGTAATTTATTTGGGTTTCAAATATATGGGACGGGTTTAGACCCTGGGACAATATTGTTTATAGGGATAGAGACTGATACGGTAACCTCCCAAACTCATCAAGTATACCATTCCTTTTATGAAGAGATGAGCATAGATAATAAGATCCCCCATAATGCTAAAACTTGTTCATTGATTTAGCCGAGAGTATTGCCGGTAGTCTTAATGTTACCAACTGCTATGTGTGTGGAGGTACTAACATGGGAGACCAATGGCCTTGGGAAGCAAAGGAGGTAATGTCCGGTTCTGAGGCAGTTGACCAATTAATATCTACACAAGCCGACTATCATATGAGTGTTAGAGGTAAATCTGAGTGGAAATTGAAGACCTCCATCATAGGTTATGTTTGCATAGCGAGGAAAGGAATGATGTATAATACTTCTGTAGGAGAATTAACTTGTCTAGGGCAAAAAGCTTATGATGATGATACAAAGAATACAACTTGGTGGTTCAATGTCTCAGAACCATCTAACCCGTTTGCAAGATATGCCAATTTAAAGGACGTATGGTTTGATCTATCCATCACATCTAACTGGAGAGCCCCAGCGAATTTGTACTGGATCTGTGGTAAGAAGGCCTATTCGGAGTTACCACAGGACTGGGAAGGGGCATGTGTGTTGGGTATGTTAAAACCATCCCTTCTTCTTGTTGCCTATTGAAACAGGTGAGACTTTAGGTGTTAAAGTGTATGATGTGAATCATAGGAAGAAAAGGGGACCCATAGAGATAGGTGCCTGGGAAGATAATGAATGGCCTCCCAGCGTATTATAGATTATTATGGGCCAGCCACGTGGGCAGAGGATGGTACCTTTGGTTATAGAACCCCTATTTATATGCTCAACCGCATTATAAGGTTACAGGCGGTGGTTGAGATCATTACTAACGAGACATCACAAGCGCTCAATCTTCTAGCGAAGCATAATACCAGGATGAGAACAGCAGTTTACCAAAATAGATTAGCCTTGGATTATCTTTTGGCAGTAGAGGGAGGTGTATGTGGGAAGTTTAACCTGAGCAATTGCTGTCTTCAAATAGATGACGAAGGGCAAGCAAAAGCTGAGCTTACTAGCCATATGGTTAAACTAGCGCATGTGCCTACTCAGGTATGGAAAGGGTACAATCCAAGTAGTTGGTTTGGTAGCTGGTATGAGTGGTTTTGAGGGCTTAAGGCAGTGGTAGGTGGAGTCCTACTGATTTTAATGTTGTGTCTACTCCTGCCGTGTCTTATACCCTTAGTAGTTAGGTCTGTGCAAAGCCTGATAGAAAATATAGCAGAGAGGAAGGCTGCTGCACAGATAATGGCAATTTATAAATATAAGGCTCTAGATCAGGGAGAACCAATGCAGGAAGGCGAGTGTTGAAGATTCACATCATAGGATAAGTCTGGTCTGGTTCAAAGGTAACTTGTGGTGTATGCAAACCAAGGTTAAGTGATGCCTCAAGTAATTGTAAAATATCAAGAGGCATCAAAGGGGGGAATGTGGTGGAATCTCGGTAAAAATAAATTTAGTAGGCCGAGATTACCACGTGGCATGTGTACGTGCATATGCTGGCGTATCGATCAGTTGGTTGCACGAGGCAAGATACGATCAGTAGTGTACGGAGCATGTGCAAGAATACAGGATGTAGTATTCCCCTCCTCCATTGTGCTGAACAAGCCATGTGGTCAAGCAGGAAGTTAATTCTTATTTGTAATGATTGGTCAAGAGAATGTGCGGGTGGAGCTTAATATGGGAGGAGTTATGTGCCTATATAGGGAGCCTGCACTATTGTTCAGGGCTCAGAACTTGCTGTATTTTTTGTGACATTAGTCCCTCTGAGTCCCGATCGGTGATCCAATAAAGAATCTCTTCCTTCCTGAAGAAACCTGTGTCCATCCCTCTGTGCTTTGCTTCCGTCAGTTTCTCCGGTATCAGCAGGTCTTTTAAAGCACATTTTTATTTAGGATCTCGGAAACGTGTTAAAATAAAGACGAAATGGCGGGTTTCTGTCAGTCTGAAAATGATGTGAAATTATTGTAAATTGTGGACACTGACGTATCAGCTACTACACACAGGGTAATCATTAAACGCCAAACTGGAATACTGTCTCTCTCAGTCTTAGTCTGTCTCTCTCTGGCCTGGCTGTCTCTCTCAGTCTCTGGCTGTCTCTCTCAGTCTCAGTCTCAGTCTCTGTCCTGGCTGTCTCTCTCAGTCTGGCTGTCCTGGCTGTCTCTCTCAGTCTCAGTCTGTCTCTCTCTGGCCTGGCTGTCTCTCTCAGTCTCTGGCTGTCTCTCTCAGTCTCAGTCTCTGTCCTGGCTGTCTCTCTCAGTCTGGCTGTCCTGGCTGTCTCTCTCAGTCTCAGTCTCAGTCTCTGTCCTGGCTGTCTCTCTCAGTCTCTGGCTGTCAGTCTCAGTCTCAGTCTCTGTCCTGGCTGTCTCTCTCAGTCTGGCTGTCCTGGCTGCCTCTCTCAGTCTCAGTCTGTCTCTCTCTGGCCTGGCTGTCTCTCTCAGTCTCTGGCTGTCTCTCTCAGTCTCAGTCTCAGTCTCTGTCCTGGCTGTCTCTCTCAGTCTCTGGCTGTGTCCTAGCTGTCTCTCAGTCTGGGTCAGGAGATTTCATAGGTCCAGTTTGATGTTTAGTAGACTAAAGCCCACAGTGGGGCTGGATGAGAGTTACTGAGTTAGACATTCAGTTGAAGTAATCTCAGGCTGCCCACTGGGAGAGGACACGCCCACAACCTGGCAGCCGCCCTCAGCCAACATGGCGGACACTGCGCCTGCGTCATGGCTGCGACCCGGAAGTGACGGCTTTCGGGCGAGTTCGGTCTGTACTGGAGGCTGCGGGGGCGGAGGACAAGGAGAGAGGAAGAAGCTGGAATGCAAGAGCAGCAGGGGCCCGAGGAAAGGCGGCTGAACGGAAAGAAAACGCTTTCAAACCAGGCTGGAAAACGAAAACAACCGAACCCTGAAGAACAGCCAGGCCAGAGCTGACTGGTGAAAACAACCAGAACTGAAGAAGACAGCCCAGGAGCTGAAGACAGCCAGGCCGAAGAAGACGGCAGGCTGAAGAGCAGCTCCAGGCCAGAGACAGCCCAGGGCTGAGAGGGCAAGCCAGGCCAGAGAGAGACAGCCAGAGACTGAGAGGGACAGCCAGGCCAGAGAGAGACAGCCAGAGACTGAGAGAGACAGCCAGGCCAGAGAGAGACAGACTGAGACTGAGAGAGACAGCCAGAGGCTGAGAGAGACAGCCAGGCCTGAGACTGAGAGAGACAGCCAGGCCAGAGACTGAGAGACAGCCAGAGACTGAGACTGAGAGAGACAGCCAGAGACTGAGACTGAGAGAGACAGCCAGGCCAGAGACTGAGAGACAGCCAGGCCAGAGAGAGACAGACTGAGAGAGACAGCCAGGGCAGAGACTGAGAGAGACAGCCAGGGCAGAGACTGAGAGAGACAGCCAGGCCAGAGAGAGACAGCCAGAGACTGAGAGAGACAGCCAGGCCAAAGACTGAGAGAGATAGCCACCCCAGAGACCGAGAGACCACCAGGCCAGAGACTGAGAGAGACAGCCACCCCAGAGACTGAGAGACCACCAGGCCAGAGACTGAGAGAGACAGCCACCCCAGAGACTGAGAAATAGACAGCCAGCCCAGAGACTGAGAAATAGACAGCCAGCCCAGAGACTGAGAAATTGACAGCCAGCCCAGAGACTGAGAAATTGACAGCCAGCCCAGAGACTGAGAAATAGCCAGCCAGCCCAGAGACTGAGAAATAGACAGCCAGCCCAGAGACTGAGAAATAGACAGCCAGCCCAGAGACTGAGAAATAGACAGCCAGCCCAGAGACTGAGAAATAGACAGCCAGAGACTGAGAGAAAGAGACAGCCAGGCCAAAAACAGAGAAGAAGAGACAGCCAGTCCAGAGACTGAGAGAGAGAGTACTCTTTGGTACTGGGACTGATCCAAGAGCACCCTAGGATTCCAGGGCGAAGGGCTGAGTGCAGTTCCACAACTTGTCTAGAGACAGAGAGAGACAGACAGACTAAAAGAAAGAGAGACAGACAGCCCTGAGTCAGAGACTGAGAGAGAGACACGGTCTTCCCCTCCCAAGAAATAGCCCCCACCCTGGTAGTCGTCTTCAGCTTAGGACTTCTGTAAGAAGACCTCTGTAAGAGAGACCAAAGGCTCACACAATATATACATAGTGATATAAACACATACAACACCGTGAAATAAACACACAATACACTGATATAAACACACACAGCACAAACATAGTGATTAGAAAGCTCCACTTATTTAATTTCCCTTTTACCAACACACAGATTGCAGCATGCGAATATTGATCGAATACATGTCAGGAACCAGGGGATTCCATCTATGAATGTATGGACATTTGAATTGTACAGCCCTGAGACGGAGTACACTCTGAGCTTGACCTCACCTCTCTTCTAATCCAGGGGTCTATTGAAGGGAATCTGTACATAAAATATTGGTTCTGAGGACATCATGCAGGGAGACCCGCCACCAATGAGGGTCTCTGACAATGAGGGCAAGTTGAATGTGGTTCCCAGTCCCCCCAGCCATCGGGCGACTGGCAGGACTGCAGGTTCCAAGGCTTGGCAATACAGGTGAGAGCAGAAAAGACACCAGTTTGTCATTTTTATGGATTGATAAATGAAAACAGTTCTGGATCCTTGGTCATTTACAATGGAGGTGTCTGTCCTAATATGACAAGAAATGCAGTGAGCTCACAGGAGATGAATGGCTGTTTATATCAGTGGTCCTGGATTATGTGGGAGATGTTTAACTGTTACTCAGTTAGTTGCTCTCTGTAGCTGATCGCAGAGTATTTGAAAGGAGGTTAAACACTGAAAACAATATTCAGTGCAATACGTTAAAATATATTGGAATTCTCTGTTATTTTTGCACCAAAATTGTCGTTCTTTAACCAGCGGTAAAATTGCCAGCATGTGTACAGACTGAAAGATATACTTACCCATCTATTCGAGGAATGGAGCGGCTCCCAGTGCCTGTTCCAAAGCTAGTTGTTTTTTTCCATCTAATCATTTGCTATCAATTTGTTTCACAATGTACACATACAAGTTTATTCTCATTGACACCAGGCCATGTTGGTTATGACAGATGTAGTCATTCTTCCTAGTGAACTATGTCACGTAAAAGTTAAAAGTATTTATGGAAAGACACTGCAAGCACCAGAATTACTCCAGCATGCTGATTTTTGTTTTTCTGTGCAGTGACCACATGGAAAATATCTACGGGTACCTGATGAAGTACACCAACTTAGTCACTGGCTGGCAGTACCGGTACGTGCCTTTCATTTTTTGTCTGGTGTTTCCCATGTATTACATTTATTCGTATTCTCAGGTTTCTGTTACATGATCTCTATTACTTTTTGGATTCTCCTCATTCTGGATTCTCAGGGACACTATAGTCACTAAAACAACCTCAGCTTTAGGAAACCGTTTTGGTGTATAGATCATGCCCCTGCAGTCTCATTGCTCAATTCTCTGCCATTTAGAAGGTAAAACACTTTGTTTATGCAGCCTTAGCCACTCCTCCCTGCATGTGACTTACACAGCCTTCCTATACACTTCCTGTGAAGAGTCATCTAATGTTTACACTTTCTTTATGGCAAATTCTGTTTAAAGTAGAATTCCTTGTCTCCTGCTCTTTTTTTATTCTTTATTTAAGTTTTTCATACAGTGACAAGTAACAGTTCAACATGTTCGCGATCGACATTTACACAGTGCAGTTAACAACGATAGGTGTGCATCAATACGGTCGTCTCATACCAGGGGTGACAAAGAGCCGACCCCCGTCCAGGGCTCCTTTCTGGGCTAGTTTCTGTACATTTCCTCTATTTATTTGCTCTTTTCCGTGCATTTTCTTTATTTGCTAGTTCCCGTACATTTCCTTTATATATTTGCTATTTCCCCTGCATATCCTCTATTTATTTGCTAGTTCCCGTACATTTCCTATATTTATTTATTTATTTGCTAGTTTCCGTACATTTCCTCTATTTATTTGCTAATTCCCGTACATTTTCTTTCTTTATTTGCTAGCTCCCGTGCATTTCCTTTATTTATTTGCTAATTCCCGTACATTTCCTTTATTTATTTATTTGCTAATTCCCGTACATTTCCTTTATTTATTTATTTATTTATTTATTTATTTGCTAGTTCCCGTACATTTCCTTTATTTATTTATTTATTTGCTAATTCCCGTACATTTCCTTTATTCATTTATTTGCTAATTCCCGTACATTTCCTTTATTTATTTATTTGCTGATTCCCGTACATTTCCTTTATTTATTTATTTGCTAATTCCCGTACATTTCCTTTATTTATTTGCTAGTTCCCGTACATTTCCTCTATTTATTTGCTAGTTCCCGTACATTTCCTATATTTATTTATTTATTTGCTAGTTTCCGTACATTTCCTCTATTTATTTGCTAATTCCCGTACATTTTCTTTCTTTATTTGCTAGCTCCCGTGCATTTCCTTTATTTATTTGCTAATTCCCGTACATTTCCTTTATTTATTTATTTGCTAATTCCCGTACATTTCCTTTATTTATTTATTTATTTATTTGCTAGTTCCCGTACATTTCCTTTATTTATTTATTTATTTGCTAATTCCCGTACATTTCCTTTATTTATTTATTTGCTAATTCCCGTACATTTCCTTTATTTATTTATTTGCTGATTCCCGTACATTTCCTTTATTTATTTATTTGCTGATTCCCGTACATTTCCTTTATTTATTTATTTGCTAATTCCCGTACATTTCCTTTATTTATTTGCTAGTTCCCGTACATTTCCTCTATTTATTTGCTAGTTCCCGTGCATTTCCTTTATTTATTTATTTGCTAATTCCCGTACATTTCCTTTATTTATTTGCTAGTTCCCGTACATTTCCTCTATTTATTTGCTAATTCCCGTACATTTCCTTTATTTATTTGCTAGTTCCCGTACATTTCCTTTATTTATTTGCTAGTTCCCGTACATTTCCTCTATTTATGTGCTAATTCCCGTACATTTCCTTTATTTATTAGCTAGTTCCCATGCATTTCCTTTATTTATTTGCTAGTTCCCATGCATTTCCTTTATTTATTTGCTAGTTCCCGTGCATTTCCTTTATTTATTTATTTGCTAATTCCCGTACATTTCCTTTATTTATTTATTTGCTAATTCCCGTACATTTCCTTTATTTATTTGCTAATTCCCGTACATTTCCCGTACATTTCCTTTATTTATTTGCTAGCTCCCGTGCATTTCCTCTATTTATTTGCTAATTCCCGTACATTTCCTTTATTTATTTATTTGCTAATTCCCGTACATTTCCTTTATTTATTTATTTATTTGCTAATTCCCGTACATTTCCTTTATTTATTTATTTGCTGATTCCCGTACATTTCCTTTATTTATTTATTTGCTGATTCCCGTACATTTCCTTTATTTATTTGCTAATTCCCGTACATTTCCTTTATTTATTTATTTGCTGATTCCCGTACATTTCCTTTATTTATTTGCTAGTTCCCGTACATTTCCTCTATTTATTTGCTAGTTCCCGTGCATTTCCTTTTATTTGCTAATTCCCGTGCATTTCCTTTTATTTGCTAATTCCCGTGCATTTCCTTTTATTTGCTAATTCCCGTACATTTCCTTTATTTATTTGCTAGTTCCCGTGCATTTCCTCTATTTGCCAGTTCCCGTGCATTTCCTTTATTTATTTATTTGCTAATTCCCATACATTTCCTCTATTTATTTGCTAGTTCCCGTGCATTTCCTTTATTTATTTATTCGCTAGTTCCCATACATTTCCTCTATTTATTTGTTCTCGTACATTTCCAACCCCCGTCCAGGGCTCCTTTCTGGACTATAAGCTGTGACCCTGGCTGAGGTGCAACAGAGCGGCCCCCGGCTAGTTTCTGTACACTTTCTCTATTTATTTGCTCTTTCCTGTGCATTTCCTTTATTTGATAGTTTCTGTATATTTCCTTTGTGTATTTGTTAGTTCCCGTACATTTCCTCTATTTATTTGATAGTTTCTGTATATTTCCTTTGTGTGTTTGTTAGTTCCCGTACATTTCTTCTATTTATTTGATAGTTTCTGTATATTTCCTTTGTGTGTTTGTTAGTTCCCGTACATTTCCTCTATTTATTTGATAGTTTCTGTGTATTTCCTTTGTGTGTTTGTTAGTTCCCGTACATTTCCTCTATTTTTTTGATAGTTTCTGTATATTTCCTTTGTGTATTTGTTAGTTCCCGTACGTTTCCTCTATTTTTTTGATAGTTTCTGTATATTTCCTTTGTGTATTTGTTAGTTCCCGTACGTTTCCTCTATTTATTTGATAGTTTCTGTATATTTCCTTTGTGTATTTGTTAGTTCCCGTACGTTTCCTCTATTTATTTGATAGTTTCTGTATATTTCATTTGTGTATTTGTTAGTTCCCGTACATTTCCTCTATTTATTTGATAGTTTCTGTATATTTCCTTTGTGTGTTTGTTAGTTCCCGTACATTTCCTCTATTTATTTGATAGTTTCTGTATATTTCCTTTGTGTGTTTGTTAGTTCCCGTACATTTCCTCTATTTATTTGATAGTTTCTGTATATTTCCTTTGTGTATTTGTTAGTTCCCGTACATTTCCTCTATTTATTTGATAGTTTCTGTATATTTCCTTTGTGTGTTTGTTAGTTCCCGTACGTTTCCTCTATTTATTTGATAGTTTCTGTATATTTCCTTTGTGTGTTTGTTAGTTCCCGTACATTTCCTCTATTTATTTGATAGTTTCTGTATATTTCCTTTGTGTGTTTGTTAGTTCCCGTACATTTCCTCTATTTATTTGATAGTTTCTGTATATTTCCTTTGTGTGTTTGTTAGTTCCCGTACATTTCCCCGTCATTTCCTATATTTATTTGATAGTTTCTGTATATTTCCTTTGTGTGTTTGTTAGTTCCCGTACATTTCCTCTATTTATTTGATAGTTTCTGTATATTTCCTTTGTGTGTTTGTTAGTTCCCGTACATTTCCTCTATTTATTTGATAGTTTCTGTATATTTCCTTTGTGTCTTTGTTAGTTCCCGTACATTTCCTCTATTTATTTGATAGTTTCTGTGTATTTCCTTTGTGTGTTTGTTAGTTCCCGTACATTTCCTCTATTTATTTAATAGTTTCTGTATATTTCCTTTGTGTATTTGTTAGTTCCCGTACATTTCCTCTATTTATTTGATAGTTTCTGTATATTTCCTTTGTGTATTTGTTAGTTCCCGTACATTTTCTTGTCTGTCAGTTTTTGTTTTTTTTTTCCTTTTTGTTTTTTCCTTTTTTTGTTTACCAGGGTTTTTTTAGAATTGTGTTTTTGTTTTTTTGTTTGTTTTCCCAGCTACATCTGTAGTTGCAAGCAGAGGTGTTAAAAAACTTAATTAAGCTGCAATTTATGTCCAACATTTTCAGAAACTACAGGAGCAAATCTTACTATCAGAGTATCAGTGTTACCTAACAGCCAAGATATAACTAGTCCAATAGGTTAACCCCTTGAGGACCAAACTTCTGGAATAAAAGGGAATCATGACATGTCAGACATGTCATGTGTCTTTAAGGGGTTAAAGGGACACTATAGTCACCAAAACAACTTTAGCTTAATGGAGCAGTTTTGGTGTATAGATCATGCCTCTCGGATTTCACTGCTCAATTATCTGCCATTTAGGAGTTAAATCACTTTGTTTCTGTTTATGCTCTCCTAGCCACACCTCCCCTGGCTGTGACTGACACAGCCTGCATGAAAACAAGATGGTTTAATTTTCAGAGGTTACTTACATTAAAAGTTTATCTCCTGCTCTGTAAATCGAACATCAATTACATACAAGATGCTCCTGCAGGGTCTAGCAAGCTATTAATAGTGCAGGAGATAAGAATTTATAAAGTAAAGGGAATTTGCAATACAGGAAGTGCAAACATTAGATCACTCTGTACAGGAAGTATTTATGAAGGCTGCGACTTTGGTACAAAACCAACTGAGCAGTGAGACTGCAGGATCATGATCTATACACCAAAACTGCTTCATTAAGCTAAACTTGTTTTGGTGACTATAGTGTCCCTTGAATTAAATTCAATGTATAATGCACGGTCCACAAGCTCACATATATTCCACCAGGGGGAGTTCTATCACTTAATGATGATTTTCTGGGGTTCTGTGACTTAGGGGCTACCTTTAACCCCTTAAGGACACATGACATGTGTGACATGTCATGATTCCCTTTTATTCCAGAAGTTTGGTCCTTAAGGGGTTAAACTGACTGACCATGAATTCTTATCTCCCATCAGATTTTTCGTTTTGAATAATGAAGCGGGACTGCTGGAATATTTTGTTAATGAGCAGTCAAGGAATCAGAAGCCGCGGGGTACAGTTCAGCTAGCAGGAGCAGTGATTTCCCCCAGTGATGAAGATTCTCATACGTTCACTGTGAATGCTGCCAGCGGGGAGCTATACAAGCTCAGAGGTGGGCACTCTGACCTATGGGAGATTGGTAAACTCACTGTGTGCACTCTGACCTATGGGAGATTGGTAAACACACTGTGTGCACTCTGACCTATGGGAGATTGGTAAACTCACTGTGTGCACTCTGACCTATGGGAGATTGGTAAACTCACTGTGTGCACTCTGACCTATGGGAGATTGGTAAACTCACTGTGTGCACTCTGACCTATGGGAGAAACCTCACTGTGTGAAGTCTGGCAGAAGACCTGTGGTAGGGTAATTAAAGACCATCACTCACTGTAGAGTGGAAAAGCCTTCCAGCAGAGGTGGTAGAGACTAATACAGTGAGTGCATGGAATGGCCTTCCAGCAGAGGTGGTAGAGACTAATACAGTGAGTGCATGGAATAGCCTTCCAGCGGAGATGGTAGAGACTTATACAGTGAGTGCATGGAATAGCCTTCCAGCGGAGATGGTAGAGACTTATACAGTGAGTGCATGGAATAGCCTTCCAGCGGAGGTGGTAGAAGCTAATACAGTGAGTGCATGGAAAGGCCTTCCAGCAGAGGTGGTAGAGATTAATACAGTCGGTGCATGGAATAGCCTTCCAGCAGAGGTGGTAGAGACTAATGCAGTGAGTGCATGGAATATTCTTCCAGCAGAGGTGGTAAAGACTAATGCAGTGAGTGCATGGAATATCCTTCCAGCAGAGGTGGTAGAGACTAATGCAGTGAGTGCATGGAATGACCCTCCCGCAGAGGTGGTAAAGACTAATATAGTTTAGGGCTGACACTGCTAGCCTTAGCAGGATATATTATCCAGGATGTAGCTGGTGCTTGATTCAGAGAAAGCTTTGCACAGGTTAGATGGAGCAGTCTCCATGGAAGCAAAATGCAAGGCTCTTGATGTATAATTGCTCTTCTATCAGTAGAGAAGGTTGGAGGATATATTGTCTCTCTGTCCTCATTCCAGCCTCGGATGCCAAAGAGCGGCAGCATTGGGTGAGCCGGCTTCAGATTTGCACACAGCACCATACTGAGGCTATTGGGAAGGTGAGTGAAGCCAAGAAATATGGTTCATGTTTTATTCTTCACACGCGCAGCCCTCCGTAGAAAAGGCAGGCACAGCAATACACTCCTTTAAAGCACAAAACGGACAATAGAGGGCTTCTATGGTGACATGTTTATTGGAAGTGCAGACAAAAATAAAATAATTGATAAAAACAGATATAAAATAAGAAATGATGTACTAAATGCCTGAAAGTCCCCTCTCACTAGCCCCCCCTTACCATGTAGTATACTCACAAGATAATATGAGCGGCCTATTTTAGTAGTTCACCCAAGAATATTAAATTAAGGCCTTTATAACCAACGCTGTATATTCTACCCATTGTGGTCGTGTGATACTAATTTCCATTGGTCTTTAGTGGGCGATGTCTTTTTTTAAAATTTGGTTTGCTTGTTCACTCACCCCTTGTGTTTGATTTCTCCGGCAGAATAATCCTCCTCTGAAGTCACGCAGTTTCTCTCTGGCATCTCAAGGCAGCGGAAACTCTCCAAACTCACAGCGCCGGCCCAGCCAAAACGCAGCTTCCTTTTTCAACCTTGGCCATCACAGAGCTTCTCACATTAACAGACGTGCCCAGGTCCTGCCGCAGGACCACCTGGGAGATGTCCGAGAGGTCAGTGACAATCCGATATCCTCAAATCCGTCTCCATCATTTGTTCACTTGGCACACCATTTGCATGTCCTCTATACATCTGATTATAAGCAAATGTCTCTCCAGGTTTGCACTTGTTATATTTTGTGCAGGTTTTTTTTTTTTTTTTTAATTCATAAGTTAAAGAAATTCTGAATGGTTTGCAGGACAGACATAGTAGAGAGTTCTTTAGTCCCAGAAAATGTCTTTGTAATTGACTACCTCGTTTTAGCTTGATGAATTTAATATATGGAAAAAGTGCAAAACAAGTTTAAAAAAAATAAGGCAAATATTTAAATTTGTAGACTGGAGTTTTCCGCTGCTCATGTATACAAACGTATTCGAGTTTTACTGAGCATGTGCACACAGAGCTCAGTGTGTGTGTCTGTCTGTCTGTGCTTCCTTGCTTTCACTTCCAGGCTTCACTACTTAGTGAGTTGTGTTATAGCTCATTCAGAAGTCTATCAAGGAGACCACACATCATGTATACAGCACAGACTAAATGCTGCAGACACCTGACCCGCAGCATTTGAATGCTGTTTTTTTCCCACATAACCCTAAAGCGAACATAACAATGCATGCATGTATATCTACTGAATAGTGTTAGATGTGATGTGTTCCCTTAACGTGCATGTAATTTGACTGGGTGCTTAACGTAAGAAATGTTTTAACATATAAAACACATTATGGGCATGTGTGAAGCAGGCTGTAAGGGAAACCGAAGCTGCTGTACAGAAAGAGCTCCATCCAGCCCTATCACATGATCTCTCTCAGGGATACCTTACTAAGTGCTATGGAAAGTCTGTTCTGTAGACCTGATCTGGCCGATGTTCTGCTTAGATGCACAGTGATCCTGAAATAAAACCCCATACTGACCTAGAAATATAGGCGAGTTAAAGGTGACTAGTAGGTGATCCACCCCCCATTCCGAGCAGCTCGCCTGTTTTTTATGGGCAATAATATGTGAATGATGCAGGCAGTGTGTGATATAAATAGTACTGTATGCAGGCTCTGTGTGCTGTAACTAGTACTGTATGCAGGCTCTGTGTGCTGTAACTAGTACTGTATGCAGGCTCTGTGTGCTGTAACTAGTACTGTATGCAGGCTCTGTGTGCTGTAACTAGTACTGTATACAGGCTCTGTGTGCTGTAACTAGTACTGTATGCAGGCTCTCTGTGCTGTAACTAGTACTGTGTGCAGGCTGTGTGTGCTGTAACTAGTACTGTGTGCAGGCTCTGTGCTGTAACTAGTACTGTATGCAGACTGTGTGCTGTAACTAGTACTGTGTGCAGGCTCTGTGCTGTAACTAGTACTGTATGCAGGCTGTGTGTGCTATAACTAGTACTCTATGCAGGCTGTGTGTGCTGTAACTAGTACTGTATGCAGGCTGTGTGTGCTGTAACTAGTACTGTATGCAGGCTGTGTGTGCTGTAACTAGTACTGTATGCAGGCTGTGTGTGCTGTAACTAGTACTGTATGCAGGCTGTGCGTGCTGTAACTAGTACTGTGTGCAGGCTGTGCGTGCTGTAACTAGTACTGTGTGCAGGCTGTGTGTGCTGTAACTAGTACTGTGTGCAGGCTGTGTGTGCTGTAACTAGTACTGTATGCAGGCTGTGTGTGCTGTAACTAGTACTGTATGCAGGCTGTGTGTGCTGTAACTAGTACTGTATGCAGGCTGTGTGTGCTGTAACTAGTACTGTATGCAGGCTGTGTGTGCTGTAACTAGTACTGTATGCAGGCTGTGTGTGCAGTAACTAGTACTGTGTGCAGGCTGTGTGTGCAGTAACTAGTACTGTGTGCAGGCTGTGTGTGCTGTAACTAGTACGGTGTGCAGGCTGTGTGTGCTGTAACTAGTACTGTGTGCAGGCTGTGTGTGCTGTAACTAGTACTGTGTGCAGGCTGTGTGTGCTGTAACTAGTACTGTGTGCAGGCTGTGCGTGCTGTAACTAGTACTGTGTGCAGGCTGTGCGTGCTGTAACTAGTACTGTGTGCAGGCTGTGCGTGCTGTAACTAGTACTGTGTGCAGGCTGTGCGTGCTGTAACTAGTACTGTGTGCAGGCTGTGCGTGCTGTAACTAGTACTGTTTAAGCATGTGTGGAATAGGCATAAGGCTATCCTAACTATAAGATAAGGCTAGGGACTAATGAAAGTATTTAGAAAATTGGGCAGACTAGATGGGCCGAATGGTTCTTATCTGCCGTCACATTCTATGTTTCTAGTATTGTTTCCTATGTCCTCTGATCTGGCTCCCCTCTTGCCCCATCTCAAGTTCACCCTGTCATCTGTTCCGGCTCCCCTCTTGCCCCATCTCATCTTGCCTCTGTCTTCTGGTCCTGTTTCCCCTGCATTATCCCATCTTGCCACATCCTCTGGACCACTTGCCCTTTCACTGCTGTCTCCTCTGTTTCCAGATGATGACGCGGGCCGAGAGTCAGCAGAGAGAGTTGATGCGCAGTATTGAGGGCCTCCCTTCCTCTGGTCAACTAAGCGCCCTAGACCAGGATCTCCTGATGCTTAAAGCCACGTCCATGGCTACAATGAACTGTCTGAATGATTGCTTCCACATGCTACACCAACAGCACGCTGCATTCAGCAAGCATATCCTGCCGCCAGGTGAGCATTATGATAGATTTATATCCGAAATGCAATTCCTGCTTTAAATGGAACTGTTTCACTTCGTCACTAATAAGAATCATTTCTTAGCTTTCCAGCTGCAGGTATTACTATTCAGACTTGTTATATATTCCATAGTCTGAACAGCTTTCACTGTTAGCTGAATAAATGTCCATATTAAACAAGAGGCCTCCACACTCCACTAGCTTCATGTCTGGCTATTTAGTCTCCTCCAGAGCCTGCAAATAGCATCTCTGAATAATTAATGGAGGGATTGCACAACAGTCTGTTTAGACGGATCATTTTGGAGGTAGTTATGGTTTTGTTAAGTTGTATGAGTGCTCACAGTTCCAGGTGCTTTAAATTGGGGGTGGGGGGAATATATCTCCTTGACCTGACGTATTTGGGCAACTGAGCTCCTTGCCTCAGTCCCCTCCTTAGCGATGTTTGTTTGTCTTTGCCATTTCCTGAAGCAGTTTAGTTCTTTAACTTTCCGTGTTAGTTGACACCTCCCGTATCAGGTTCTCTTGATATACTGACAGGTACAGCCAGTCAGCTCGTAGCATGCTAATGACAGAATAAGGTGCTGCCCTCGGTGAAGTGAAGTATCCAAACCGAATATATCTCTACTCATTTCTTCAGCTGTCTAAAGAATTATAGAAAAATACCCTAATCGTCCCTGTACCCCTCTGACAATACCGAGTACCCTGCCTGCCAATAGCAGATATCACACTTAGTCCTGTCTTCTCTGGATTATGAGCAGATTTAAGTGCAATGTTCCTATGTCTTCAGGAACCATTAACTGGCTGGAACCGAGGATCACGCTGTCCAACCACCTAAAGAATGGAGATGACACGGGTTTCTACGCCGAGACCGACAAGGAGCAGGACTTGCTGACTGAAGTGCCCAGCGTGTCCCAAAGCATCCAGATGACCAGGGTAAGGTCACCGCCTGAGTCTGGACTTTGTCTATAGAAACGATTGCCAGCTTCTCAAAATACTTCCCTGCTGAATGAACACTTACCTCCTCGCTGCTAGCTCATTCAGCGTTTACATGGTATGTAGCACAGACTGGCTAGTGTGCAAGGTGTGCGTCCACAATCAGGATCACCCTAATCGTTATTACCCATCATTAAGCCATTACCATGGAAAGAACACCCTTTCATTCTCATTGTGGTTCTTGGTGATTGCTTTGCAGTGTTATATACTTTCTCTCTTGATAACGTCTTTAGCTCAGCGCTGAAGAGGTTAAATGTTGCACGCTGGCTAGGTGTTTGATGCCAGACCCCATACTCATCTTGTCTGCTGCAGATATTTATAGCATATTTCTTTTGAGGCCGATCCCCAACTGGTTTAACCTGATGAGTTTGAAGCTGTGATCAGCAGTGACGTTTCCTTCCTCCAGTACACAGTGATATCTGCAAGGGATCATTTTAATACCCCAGCAGAACCAGGGATCCCGCAGTGACCTGTGTTTATTAGCAGGGAGGAAGGCTTAGTTTAAATGTATTTAATGTGTATAATATATTGTATTATATGTAACAAGCACTAACCTATCTGTCATTGGTAACTAAGGCAGCATATTGTCAGGAAGCCATAGACCAATAACCTGGATAACCATACAGTGTCAGGCCGTACCTGTCCCGGGCCCCACTGCTGCTGATCAGTTACGGTTATTTCTCGGGGCTGTGATTGTGTGCAATTAACTCCTCTCTTGTATGCTGCTCATCTTACTTTATTGGACAGTACATTTACTCGCCCCTTGAATTAATATCCACCTCTCCTCTTCCCCTCCTTATTTTACACCTCTGTCCTCGCCCCATTGTTATCTGCCTTTCCATATCTCTCCCCTTTTACCTTCATTATTATCCAGGTCTCTTCTTGTCCCCTACTTATTATACACTTCTCTCCCATTTCCCTAATTTTTATCCACTTCTCTCCTATTCCCCTCATTATTATCCACTTCTCTCCTATTCCCCTCGTTATTGTCCATGTCTTTTCTTTTCCCCTCATGATCATATACCTCTCTCCTCTCTTCCCTTTATTATCATACACCTCTCTCCTCTCCTCCCTTTATTATTATACACCTCTCTCCTCTCTTCCCTTTATTATCATACACCTCTCTCCTCTCCTCCCTTTATTATCATACACCTCTTTCCTCTCTTCCCTTTATTATCATACACCTCTCTCCTCCTCTCTTTATTATCACACACCTCTCTCCTCCTCCCTTTATCATACACCTCTCTTCTCTTCCCTTTATTATCATACACCTCTCTCCGCCTCCTTTTATTATCATGCACCTCTCTCCTCCTCCCTTTATCACACACCTCTCTCCTCCTCCCTTTATCACAACCTCTCTCCTCCTCCCTTTATCACACACCTCTCTCCTCCTCCCTTTATCATACACCTCTCTTCTCTTCCCTTTATTATCATACACCTCTCTTCTCTTCCCTTTATTATCATACACCTCTCTTCTCTTCCCTTTATTATCATACACCTCTCTCCCCCTCTCTTTATTATCACACACCTCTCTCCTCCTCCCTTTATCACACACCTCTCTCCTCCTCCTTTTATTATCATACGCCTCTCTTCTCTTCCCTTTATTATCATACACCTCTCTCCTCCTCCCTTAATTCAGCAGAGAGAGCATCAGCATCAACTCTCTCTGCTGACTCTCTTCCCTTTATTATCATACACCTCTCTCCTCTTTCCCTCATTATTATCCATCTTTCTTCCATTATCATTTTTCTCCCTTTTTTTGTATACTTTACCCCTTGTCATGTGCCTCTCATCTTTATCTCTTGTCCTCTACCTCTCATCTTTAGCACGTGTCATTCATCTTTCTTCTCCCAGCAATGTGTGAATATATGAGCAGATTCAGAACCACTTATGTACCTATTCTCTAACCAGGGCCGGCGCATCAACTTACCTCACTCTCCCCCTCACAGCCCCCCCCCCTCAGCCCTTGCGCCCCTCACCACAGCCCTTGCACCCCTTACTACAGCCCCTTCCTCACCCCTCTACATGCACTGCCTCCCTACAGCCCCTGTCCCCTCCACCACAGCCCCTAACTCCCCTACTACAACAATATCACCCCACTACACCTCCTACGTTTTCACAGACCTCTGCTCTGTATGACTATAAGACTGTCTGTGTCTGTATATCTCTGTATGTCTGTGTCTGTATATCTTTCTATGACAGTGTCTAAATGTCTGTATGTCTGTGTTTGTATGACATACTTGTATGTGTAGATTGACTGTGTGCCTCTATGACTGTGTTTGTTTGATTGTATGCCTGCATATCTCTGTGACTGTGTGCCTATATGGCTCTATGTTGCTATATATCTATGTCTATTAGGCATGGGGGGAAGTGACACACAAAACAGACTGAGGGGAGAAAGCCACAGAAAGGGGCTGGAGGAAAGAAAGAGACACACAAAGGGGCTGGGGAAAGTAAGAGATACACAAGGGAAGTTGTAAGAGACACACAAGAGGATGTAAGACATAGTACAGGGGGATAAAATACGCTAAAGAGGATAAGAAATTCAAAATGGAGGTCACAAGACACACAGGTGAAGACAATATTTTATTTTCGGGGGGGGGGGGACAAATGCATCTTTGCCTGTGTAGCCAAAATTCCTTGCACCGGCCCTGTCTCTAACTAACCTACCTACAGGAACCAGAGGACATAGACCCAGACGATGAGCTGGAGGATGACAGTGAGCTAACCGAGGATGATCTTGGCGCAGTAGAGGAGCAACGAAGCGTCATCTTACACCTCCTATCCCAGCTCAAGCTGGGTATGGACCTCACAAGGGTAAGCAAGCCTATCTGACTAGCTGATCTTTGTCTTCCTACCACACAGTCACAGGACATTATCAATAACGCCAGTGATACTGAATATTTATTGGGAAGGAATCCAACCCTTTAGGCAACTCATTGGCTCACATTACATTAAAGATCAGGCTGTTCCTTTATACCTGGGTTTATTTGTGTAATACCTGCATTTTATCCTTGTTGTACGCCACCGAAACACAAACTTTCCCAATAGTTTTCCTTGGTGTGGAGATTTTTAAATAGTTCATATTTAACCAAAATGTCATGCTGAAATGTTGCAATCATAATAGGAATGTAGAACCTTTTGAATATTAACTTTGAACTAATTTCTGGATCATAGTTAATCCACTCCATTCTCAGCACATATGGAGACATAAAACAGCCTGGAACGTCTATTCTTAGAATATGTGCTGTATCTGCTGCCGTGTATTGAGGGTTTATTTCCTTTTTCAGGTTGTCCTCCCTACATTCATCTTAGAGAAGCGTTCCTTATTGGAAATGTATGCAGACTTTCTGTCTCACCCTGACCTCTTCCTGTCCATCAGCACCGGTCAAACTGCCGAGGAGCGCATGGTGAGATTTGTTGAGTATTACCTCACCTCGTTTCATGAGGGCCGCAAGGGTGCTCTGGCCAAGAAACCATATAACCCCATTATTGGAGAAACCTTTCACTGTTCGTGGCAAGTCCCAAAAGACACTCTCTGCACCCCAAAACCCGCAGATCATCCACCTAATGCACATGATGAAGTAACAGAGGCAAATGAGAAGGACTTTTATACAGTCAGATTCGTGGCTGAACAAGTATCTCACCACCCTCCTGTATCAGGATTCTATGCCGAGTGCCCAGAACGCAAAATGTGTGTCAATACCCACGTGTGGACGAAAAGCAAGTTCATGGGCATGTCGATTGGAGTTACTATGATTGGAGAAGGTAATTCACGTGAGAATGGGCATGTAGTTGGAGGTCAGATTGGTCACTATGTAGGCTAGTATGGAGCTAGCACAACAGGATAGAAAGCGGACTGATAAAATTCTGATATACGAATGATACACAGGCAGGAGAGAGTTAAAATATCGCCCGTTCTTCAGGTGTAATATAATTCTGATATACGAATGATACACAGGGAGGAGAGAGTTAATATATCGCCCGTTCTGCAGATGTAATATAATTCTGATATACGAATGATACAAGGACAGGAGAGAGTTAATATATCGCCCGTTCTGCAGGTGTAATATAATTCTGATATACGAATGATACACAGGCAGGAGAGAGTTACTATATCGCCCGTTTTGCAGGTGTAATATAATTCTGATATACGAATGATACAAGGACAGGAGAGAGTTAATATATCGCCCGTTCTGCAGATGTAATATAATTCTGATATACGAATGATACACAGGGAGGAGAGAGTTAATATATCGCCCTTGCTGCGGATGTAATATAATTCTGATATACGAATGATACAAGGACAGGAGAGAGTTAATATATTGATCTTTCCCAAGGTGTGTTGCATCTCTTGGAGCACAGTGAAGAATATACTTTTACCTTGCCTTGTGCGTATGCTCGTTCGATACTTACTGTGCCATGGGTGGAACTTGGAGGAAAGGTTAATGTGAACTGCGCAAAGTCTGGTTACTCAGCAGCCATCACTTTCCACACCAAACCGTTTTATGGAGGCAAGTTACACAGGTAGGAGACATCACTGGGCATCACACTATTGCTTATCAGTTCCTTTCCTTATATAGAGAGTATACACTGATTGTATCGTTACCTTAACTGCAGAGTATACACTGATTGTATCGTTACCTTAAATATAGAGTATACATTGATTGTATTGTTACCTTAACTGCAGAGTATACACTGATTGTATCGTTACCTTAAATATAGAGTATACACTGATTGTATCGTTACCTTAAATAGAGAGTATACACTGATTGTATCGTTACCTTAACTGCAGAGTATACACTGATTGTATCGTTACCTTAAATATAGAGTATACACTGATTGTATCGTTACCTTAACTGCAGAGTATACACTGATTGTATCGTTACCTTAACTGCAGAGTATACACTGATTGTATCGTTACCTTAAATATAGAGTATACATTGATTGTATCGTTACCTTAAATGCAGTGTATACACTGATTGTATCATTACCTTAACTGCAGAGTATACACTGATTGTATCGTTACCTTAAATATAGAGTATACACTGATTGTATCGTTACCTTAAATATAGAGTATACACTGATTGTATCGTTACCTTAAATGCAGAGTATACACTGATTGTATCGTTACCTTAAATAGAGAGTATACACTGATTGTATCATATCTCACATTTAATGTTTTTTTTTTATATATATATATAAAGAGAAATTATGGCACAAAGTTCTAAAAATGTTGCAATTAGTAGGGACAATTCTCTGGTTTGCATGGTGAATGCTGCAGACTTGCTTATTGTAAGTTACCTGTGCGTTTCACGAGATTTACTGATCTACGTTTTTCCATTCAAAGCTTAGTCCATAGGTTAAACAATAGATCTATAAAAACAAGTCCTGGATACAGCACTGAAACTGAGATTAGCGCCAGACGCTGTTCCAAGGTGAATGAACTTCTAGTGGCTGCTATCAGCCTGTTTGACCTGTTCACAGTTCAGTGAATGGGACTCTGCACAGCATGTGTTTCTGCCTATACATGGGCATAAGGGGCACAGAGGTTGGGGGCCTGAACAGGTCCAAGGAAGGAGACATAGATTCTTACTTTGTCTGTGAGATAACAGTCATACTGTGTTGGACTGGAAACCCTTACTCTGCCATGGACTTATGCACTAACACATTTCTGCTTTCCTTGTCTCTGTGTAAACACAGCCCCTGGGAATACTCAAAGAAGTCACACCAATTCAGATGGATTATCAATAAGCATTCGAGGTTTAATGCGTAATACATTGTATTATATAAAACACAGTTTGTCTAGGGGTGTATACATCAACAGAAACATTAACCAATCATAAGAGTCTCAGAACCAAAATTATAATGTTTCATATAACATATCGTAATGCTCTTAGTTAGTCTCCTGTTAACTGATGCACATGACAGTCTTTGATTTAGGGACCCAATTACAAATTGCAGGTGCTAGAAAGAATGCTTTTTTTTTTTTTTTTAAGTTTAGGATATTTATGAAAGATAGCGAAAGCTGGTGTCAGGCACAAGAACAGAAAAATATTGTGTGTTTAAAAAAATGCGAGGTTAACCCTTTCAAATGAGTATCTTGTATTATAATCAGGCACACTGACCATTTGGTCTTTCAATCTATGTATGCGATATTACAGAAGTAGAAAGCAGGACACGAGACTGACACCATGTAACATAAAATATATATCTATGTATGCCTAGGGGAATATTCACTAAGCACTGCATATGTAAAACAATTTGTTTCCATCAGACTGCTTGCAGTTTGATATTTGCAAATCGCTATTATAAGCACTTGCTTATATTGGCGACAGGGACCGGTACTCCTTATACCAACTGTGAGCGGCAGAGCATAGGTTATTGGTGCTTGCGAAGTCTCGTGTCTCTATATGGCTCTGTTTACATGTGTGTAGCAATTAAAACGTAATTCTATTACATATTGAGATCATGGCTATTCATTTGTGCTGTCATGTTGTATAAATGTATGTTACTCTTTTGATAGACAATTCACATTTTCTTTAGGGTGACCGGCGAAGTAAAACACAACGCTTCAAACTCCGTGGTTTGTAAAATCCAGGGAGAGTGGAACAGCGTATTGGAATTCATGCACAGCAATGGAGAAACGAAATGTGTGGACCTCACGAAACTTGGAGTTACGCGGAAGAGAGTGCGTCCTGTGGACAAGCAAGGCCTCTTTGAGTCCAGGTGTGTTAGGTTTTGATCGTTAAGCTGAAACAATGGAGAAACACGTGAAAGGTATCTCAAAATGAACCATTATCCCAATAAACATCAGACAAGTGACATCACGTAGTAACATTGCAATTAAAATAATCCATAACCAAAAACATAATAAACTAGCAATAAAGAAAAAACTGTACAAAACATATCAAGAATAAATAGCATGTAGCAAATAAACCACCAGCATCTGGGAAGAAAGATAAGAGGATCAAGAAATAAACACGGCAAAGGTAACCTAACCGGGGGAGGGGAGGAGGAAAGCGGTGCGCCTTCCGTCATTGCTTAGAGTAAGATTATTGTACACTAAAGCTAGCGTAATCTACAATTTTACCACAAGACACGAGGCTTCTTATATTGCTGTTTTAACAAGAGAATACAAAACAAAAAGAAGCTCAAGTGGTAGGTTTAAAATAAAATGTCTGAAGAGTATCCTCGCCGGTCCAACCTGCTGAATGTAAAATGTCGGAAAGGGAGGCGTCTGTGCCTCTAACAGATTGTGCCACCAAAGATGTCCAGACGCTAGGGATGGCTACATCCAGTGAGCTAGAGTCATAGTGGCAACAGACTTGTGAGGGTGGATGTGGGATATCAGGAGATGGCCTGCCCATCCATGTAACAAAGCGAAATAGAAACTAGAGTTTAGGAATGTCAAAATGTCAACAAAGTCTTATTTTAAACTCAGCCAGCATCACAACCAACTGCTATTGAGGAAGGAGAGGGCTTTAAGAAATATAGCCTCAAAGCCGTCTAGGTCTTCACATGCATGAAGTCTGAAAAACACATTATCCCATAATGCTTCCTGTAGGCAATTGCTGGTATGGTGCTATACAGAGAGACAGATATATATTTCTTTTTACATTATAAGCACATATGTGATCACTGCTTCCTGTGTCTCCAGGCGGCTTTGGACCCACGTTACAGAAGCTTTAAAGGAAAAAAACATTGAGAAAGCAACTGAACACAAGAGAGCTCTAGAGGAACGCCAGCGAGCGGAGGAACGGCTGCGGGTAGAAACAGAGACTTCATGGGAAACCAAGTATTTCATGAAGGAGGTAAGTCTGACTGTACAGAGGGAACCGCCAGACAGGAGCTTAAGATTGGTGCAGTCATCCTCACATACTGCGCCACAAAGCCCTGAATTCAATATAATGACTCACAGTATCACAGCGGACATCGAATAGACACCAACTATTGTAAGCAGACTTTATATTTCCAGTGCACACCATAATCGTGTCCGAGTCAAAATGGACACTCCGCAATAAGTCACGGGCTGAGGATCAGAGGATATGCTGTTTAGCACTGTTACTCCAATAGGGAAACTCAGCCCACCAACGGCTAACATTGTGCCCCCTGTAAATGAAACTGGCCTTCTTTCACCCTTGGCTGTGCATGCTGTTAACGTGGCGCCCCCCTAGTGAGTTTCCAGTTCATGACTGCTGCTATAATCAGTGTAGTGGAGAGCTGATATTCCACAGGTTTTCTCCACTTAAGATCCCAGTGAGGCTCAGGAACAAGTATTAGAAATCCATAAGGCAATAATTCCAGCAGGCAAAACAATCCAACAATATCCCAACAGCAATCCTAATGACTGGACGACACACAGCATCAGGAGCAGAACTGAACCTTTAATCACACAGCCTTCTTTTAAAGCATTCTCCCATGCAAGGGAGGGATTTACAGTAATTACACAATACACCAATCATACACGAGTTGCCACCCACACATCCCCTCCCCTTAGGATGACACATAATCCCATTATGCAGGACACAGTTCCCCTTGTTTTCTGGATGTACCCCTAGACCTAGGAGTACCCCTTTAAATATTACATCCCCTGGTAGCCCTTACCTGGGTGAGACACATATCCAAAAATCACCCAGATCAGACCAGGGGTTCGGGAAATTCCTGGAGGTATTAAAAAGACCGACCGCGCTGGGGTTAACAGCCGAAAAGTGTTCCATGTATTTTGGCCCTGCGGTTGGTCACAGAAAAGGGAAGGAAACACATGAATGGGTTGGGTTATGAGAGCTGGGGAGGATTCGGGTAAATCCCATTGTTCGTGGGGTTCTTTCTACCGAACGGGGAGCCGTTCGGTAGTTTTTACACAAATTGGCGGCAGTGTGTAGGTCTCAGCAGTGTTTGCCTAACTGACTGTCCGATTTGGGATCCAGACACTCGACGGCAAAACACAGCTGTTCGGGAGTTTAAAATGGCCACCGCCCGGACCTTCCTCAGTTTTACATATGGACCCCGAAAGAGCACAGAGCACTTTTAAGGACTACCTGCCCAGCTATTACAAATTCGATTCACATCTGGGACAAATATGCCACAAAATACGAACTAACAACATCGTCCTCCCCCCTCACCCCCATATACAGAAATAGGGCATTTATTCCAGGCATGAGACCCAGAGATTTCAAAGGCCTGGAAAATGCAGACCTACAAAGAATTCATCAACTCTACACAGGTCACGACATAATCACCTTCGCTGAATTACAAACCAGAACAACCCTAACCCCCGCAGATTTCTTTAGGTACCTACAGCTAAGACACTATGCTACCCAAGAATCTGTTAAAAGAGCTGCACTAGCTAAACCAACATTCTTTGAAAACATATGCCTGGCCGAACGCTACCAAAAGGGATTGATCTCCCTCTTGTACTCCCATCTCTGCTCCACTACACGGGATTGGGGCGCCCTCCACTACACAGACAAGTGGGAAACCGACCTTGGGGAAACATTAGAGGGGATAGACTGGCAGGACATATGGCAGGCCACTGCTAAAACCTCTATTTGCGTCACGATGCAAGAGCAGGCCTACAAAACGATGTTCAGGTGGTATACCACCCCTGTTCAGCTATACCACATGAAAAAAACACCCACAGACCTCTGTTGGCGCAATTGCGGGGAGAGAGGGACGTATACCCATATGTGGTGGCACTGCCCTAAGATTAAAATTTACTGGACGGCCATTCAAACCCTCATGACCCAAATATTTGATAGACCAGTGACGTTGAACCCATGGACGTTCCTACTGGCCAGACCTCAGGAGAATTGGTCTAAACCAAACCAGCATCTGTTTAACAAAATAACCTTAGCGGCCAGGAGAGCGGTAGCCCAGATCTGGCTACAGCAGGACACCCCCTCAGTAGCAATAGTGATTAACAAAATCAAAGAATGCCACTTAATGGACAAACTCACGGCCCAAATTAGGGGCACAACCAAAGCTTTTACTAAGACGTGGGAACCGTGGGAGACCTATAATGACCAGTAAGACCAATAAAGACCATGTAGCAGAAAGGAGTCGCAAACGCGAACGATAGACTGCAGTAACCCCCCCCCCTTCCCCCTCCCCACTTTACCTCAACTTCTCTCCCCCCACCCAGACCACGACTGTTTGGACCGAGATGACCGGTATCCCGGCCCACAGTTCAGTTATTATCTGTTTTTGTTCTTTTTGTACACACTGTTCTTGTTGAAACAATAATACCAACAACAACGACGGATGAAAGTAGAGATGTTAAAACTCTTCATATGTACCTGGCATGTTTATGTACTATTGAAACGCTCTTGCACGAGCCAAACCCTTTGCATTGTCTACTCCATACCGTTGCAAAAATAAAGAATTAAAAATAAAAAAAAAATGGCCACGGCCACGTGTTCGTCTCCCGAATGGTGGCCACCCAGAGGACAAAGAACACACTACACGAATTGCCAATTACCCATTTGCAACATTGTTGCGAACGGTAATTGAAGGCACACTTACTCCTGGGGTGATCTGATTGTTCGGTAGTTTCACTCGCATAATAATCAGAGTGATTTTACCGAACAATCAGGCAAATGCTGCATACACTTCACATACACATGGCACAATTTAACCGAACACATAGGAATATACATAATTTTGAGGACAGCCCAATGCCATCCGCTACAATCAGGTAAAGATGATCATCCTAGGAGTGGAGTCTGACCCAACATGGCTACTGAGACAGATAAAGCTACATATTCTTAAAAAAATGAATATTCGTCATTATATGTTTGCTACATTTTATTGTTTTTACTGTATTAAATGACATGTTACAATATTTAATAAACATTTCCATTAATAAAAATAATTAAAGACTGTTAAATGTATTAAACTATTACAAACCAAGAAGTGGTCAAGGCAAACTATAGATCCCATGTCTTTCATGCAGATAATTGCAGTATTTTCTGTTTATTACCCGGCAGGGCGATGGATGGGTCTATAACAGTCCGCTGTGGAAGAGCTCAGACTCGGGGCTTTAAATACTAAACTGGTGTTATTGGATGGGAGGACTCAGACAGTGCCCAGCTAACTGCACCAACTTCCTGGCAGCCTGCGTGTGGATCTTCTTGCAGGCTGGGAGACTTGTAGCGTTGTGGAGTCTGCTCAGTATTAATCATTTTACCATCTTATTTCTGCACGTCGGAGACTGGAGTACTCAGGATTCTGCCGCTTGTGCTTTACTCTGTACCTGCAGTAACAGACTACTCATTAACTCTTACAGCACCGGACAGTCAGTATTAGGTCACGTTTGTTTTATTTCGCAGAGTTGTATAAACCATATACAGCTTTTTCTAATTTACATTTCAGATCTTAAAGCAGAAAGCCCTTTGGCCCACGCCAGGCAGCGAGAAGGCCTTTGACATGCGTGTGCTCTTTTTGTTGGATAGTTTGTGTTAACCCTTTGTCGGCACCTTGTTTCCAGGAAGAGAGTTGTCTAAAAGATGTGAAGTAGAGAGGACCAGTAACTGTATGTTACTAATCGCCAACTGATTTGCTGTGCATTTGGAGTCCAGATTTAGTTTGAATGGAGTTAACTCACTGCGTGCCAGAGGAAAGTGTTGCCCTCTATGTCTCCTTTCTCTATGGACAGGGAGGTACAAGCATCGGTTAACCTTTGATCGATACAAGGTCCTACACCTACACAAGAGGCCTGTATTTTAACTAATAAATTACCTGCCAAAAAAAGCACAGAAAGGCATTGTTACATTGGAAAGCTAATTTTGCTGAAGATGTCAGAATATCACATTCAGGTACAAGCTGCACCCCGTTTTGTAATCTCCATTAATGATGTTTCTGAATTGCTGGCAATCATGATGACAGAATGAAACTTCACTGACATTACGGTCCCTTCCAGGAGTGCTGCCTTAATCTCTTCTGAATGTTGTCTTCCGATCAGTGTGTTACATTCCTATCTGTCCACAGACACGTTTCAGCATTGTGATAAACCCATAACTAACACTGTGGCCTCCAACTGCCTTTTGTTAGCATGTATGAGAGCGCATAGGAGCCTGGCCGTGTGTTTCCGCAATGCTGTGATCTGCACTGAACAGACAGACTTTGTGGACTGAATAAACTCTCTGGAATATTATGTGTCCTGTGTCTTTATGTAATTATTATAATGGGTACAGCTCTGCTTATTAAGCCGTGTAATTATATTATTTAATGTGTTAAACTAGCGTGTGCTGTGTTACTGTGTCTTGTTTCATTCCTGTCACACAGCACATAATGCAAGACAACTATTCCGGCCCAAAATCTGGAATCACCTTCAGGTTATTCACTGCAGTGGGAATTGTTATTGGAGCTGATTTGAATAAAATATTCAGTTAATCTGGTTGTGGTTGGTTATTGGTGAAAAGCCCTGTTTGCATTACTGACAATTCACATTTTAGTGAATATCTTATCTGGAAAAATTCTGCAACTCAGCCAAAATCATAACTTGGATATTTTAAAATAAATTATGCAGTTTGGGATTCACTTCATTAAATACGGAGTTTGGTAGATAAACCCCATAAAGTGTGAATTGTCAGGAATTTACATTCTACATGAAACCTAGCTGACCTGGGGAATAGTTTACATTCATTAAATTGAGTTCCCAACACTTCACCAGTTAGTGAATACTGAGTAGGAATGAGTTTAACCAGTGTCCATGCCAGCTCCCATACATCCAGTGTGAGATGTCTGTTGGTTTGAAGGATCACAGGTCCTTTGATTCTGGACTGTAGAACTTTAGGTTCCATGTACCTGGCAGTGCCGAACTTCTCTGGGGTGGAAGGACGTCATTTGTTTTATACCAAGCAGGGCTTGCCTGAATGTGGCATTAACTGTATTAATGCCATATAATAGGCAGTGTTCATCTAAACATGAAAACGATAGTGGAGGTTATTTATGTGGCATTGCAATTCTACAAAGAAAACAAACAAATGGAAGGACCATTCAACAGGAAATGCAAGCCACAAGGAACGGAAGTATTCTATAAGCTTTATACCGGGCAGTGCCAATCTGCAAGCAGGACGCTATGTGCCATGTAGCTGGCACTGCAGACCTCACCATTGGCTATAAACCATCCTCTCTTCTGCATGGCAATAGATATTACAAGTTAAATGGAGAAACCAAATATTCCACTTACAGCATTATTCACTAAACTCAGAATTGTCGTGTAATAAAATGGCAGCATTGCGGCTGAAATAGCTGCTCTGGGGAAATTCTCCAACTCTGCTCTAGTCACAGCGCGGCTGTTTCAGCCTCGGCCTTGCACTTAGAATATCGGCTACAATTCAGGGTTTATTATATGACCTGCTGAGTAGAGATGGAATAAGAGCCAGTTGAGAAGTCTGTGATTTGCAGTTACCTGTCCATAACGTGTCTCTGTTCACTTAGCCGCAGCCTTTCAGATAGGGCGCCATATGTATAAAGGAATGGGGCTAGGGAGCTACCCTACACAAATACCTTCATAACGCCCTTACCTTAAACTCTGTTTGTTTTACAGATGGATGATTTTCAATGATAACTTTTTTTTTTGAGGTGCAGTAGAGGGTTACATAGAAACCCGAGGTGCCCCAAAGGCAGTCCTCTGGTGTAGCTTCACTTTCGTTTGACATGCACAAAATTTTTGTATTTTATACATCATGCAATAAACGTTTAAACATTTGTCGATTTGCAATGCCTAATTGTTACTTATAGCTAGAGTATAAACAAGTTAGGCTATGGCATATGGTAGTTGAGTGTATTTTCGACATGCTAGGTCAAGTATACATATAACTTTGAGTGTCATAGCTAAGTACACTTACACTTTTGCTTATAGTTAAATATGCAGGTCTCATGTTAAACATAATAAGAGAAAATAATAAAATAAGAAATTAGGTAGGCTTGTTACTCGTGTTATAGACTGAAGCTTAAGGCATATTGGTAGTATGACCTATATGTGGGGGGTGGGTGGGATGCTGAGATATGGGACTCAAATCTTAAACAACTTAAACAATTTAGAGCCCTGTTTAATCAGGTTAGTCTAAAGGGACATTGCTTGGCTTACTTGTCTGACATTGACCATTAGGGATAGCATACCAAAAGAGAATTAAACATGCTTGCACTTAAATCAACAAGGTTGATACAGTATAAGCAGGATAGTGTCCGCTGGGGTTGGATGGACGTGGTGATAAGGCAGCAGGCTAGCCCCCAATGTGTTCCCGAAAGTCAGCCGACTCCCATAGTCGGTATGTTCTTGGTGCCTGCAAGAGAAGCATAGGTGGTGCTCAAAGGTAGTGTCCACAGGTCATAAGTGGTGCTCAGAGGCAATGTCCACAGGTCAGTATTGCTTCTCCTGGCTGGGGTCTGTATGCGCGTGTGGTAGTGGACTCGCCGTACCGTTCGGGTGTTCCGGCTGTGGCTCGATTTCCCCAGTCTCTGGCTCCGGGCCTTAGCGAGAGCCCCCGCCTTGTGGTTGGTTTGGGGGCCCACGGTTTCTCCCTGTCCCGGGTGTCCCCACGGGTGTATGGACGGCATGGGGTAAGCCCCTGATGGGCTCCCAGCCCAGAAGGATGCCGGGTAGTCAGCGCGGCAGCTTTGTACGCCTTTTTGATGGGCGATGCTGGTTTGGTTTTTGGTTTGGGTTTACAGACCTCCCTCCGTTTTTGCGCTGGTAGGCCCGAGTTGCTCTGTTTGGGTTGTGGCTCGGCGGCCCTCTTGGTAGCGCCATGCTTGCTGCTTTTACACCTCTCGCTTATTTGTGGTGAGGCCGTCGGTTTCATTTTAGCCTCCAGCTTACGCCAGAAATTGTCGAAGAGTGCTTCCAGTCTTTGCCGGGTCCCATACTGTGGGTCTGTAGGTTCAAGGGGAAGCGTGGCGTCCGCCATGTTGGGTGCAGCGTCTTGTTGCATGCTTCCCCGCGCTTTTCCCCACTGTTCCCGCTCCAGTCTCGATTTGTCTCTCAGGTGTGGACCGCGATCACCCCCGATGGCGCAAGTCGGTCTGCCAGCCGGTTTCAGAGTGATCACAGGCTGCATGGTCGGTTCAGTGCCCTTTAGTGGGTCAGATGAGACCATTTGGGTTTCCTTTTTTAAAGCTTTTAGGGCTGAAAAGTCGTGTTTTGCCCTGTGTTCTGAGGAGCTCTGCAGTGGCACGTCTATCTTCCATGCTGGTCAGGCCCCGCCCCCCCCATAACTTTTTTTTTTTTTTTAATTCCCATGTTTGTTGTTTCCATTTAATAAAAATGTGGTGGTGTTGTTTTCCCCCTTTTACTTAGAGCCAATGCTGTGTGTATGTTAGTGATGGCAACGCATTTCTATGAATTAAGATGTATGTTGTGTAGCTGAACCCTCTGAATGGATTAGTTAGTTACTGGTTTTACAGCTGACAATATCAGTTTATATTTGAATGCACTTTATGTAGAAAGTTCAGCTTTTAATGTGATGTATAAGAAGACGGTCTGTCTGGCTGTCATTAATGTTTGAGGAAGGAGATTTGAATTGCTTTGTATTAAAGGCTGTCAACCGCGCATTATTTCTAGTCATTTAACATTACAGATATTTCTGGTGCAATTCAATACCAAAATGACTCTTCACCAGAATCTTGGTTCTGTCGATGTCCAGGTGAGTGATGGTGGCCATGAAAACAATCTGAAAAGTAGAAAAAAACAATAAAATAATCAACACAGCAATAAGCAGGAAATACAATATTTTCTTTACTAGTAGGCTTAGCCAGGTTCCCAACCAAAAGGTCCAGTCCGAGCCGTCAAAGAACCCAGTGTCTTGTTTAATGTCCTGAACCAAGCTGTGTAGATTTTGTATGTGTTCGTGGATCATAGTTCCATGGTCGGATAAATTAAAACCGCACATCCCGCTTACAGCTTCACACCCTAAGTCATGTTTTAGTTAAAGATAGTCTATGGCCACCCTATTCTCGAGGACTGCCTTTCTATTGGCCTGGTTATCTAGCAAGAAGTTCCTTCAAGGCCTGGGATGTCACATTGAAACCTTTTTTGGAGAGGGAAAAGGCTAGGGCATTAATTACTCAGTTATTATGCAGTGCTAAGCCTGGGACTCCTAACATTTAATAGGCTGTGTAACAGGTTATATTCAAGAGGAAACAGGGGTGGTCTTATAAACATTATCCAATAAAAACATCAATCTTATCTCTACATATCTTATCCTATAGCTAGCTTGCAGGTGTAATGGGGGAGTACTCATTGTAGTTTCAGCTTAAAGGACCACTATAGTGCCAGGAAAACATACTCGTTTTCCTGGCACTATAGTGCCCTGAGGGTGCCCCCACCCTCGGGGTCCCCCTCCCGTCCGGCTCTGGAAGGGGGAAAGGGGTAAAAACTTACCTTTTTCCAGCGCTGGGCGGGGAGCTCTCCTCCTCCGATCCTCCTCCGTTCCTCCTCCTGGCTGAATGCTACGCGCGGCAAGAGCTGCGCGCGCATTCAGCCGGTCACATAGGAAAGCATTCATAATGCTTTCCTATGGACGCTGGCGTGCTCTCACTGTGAAAATCACAGTGAGAAGCACGCAAGCGCCTCTAGTGGCTGTCAATGAGACAGCCACTAGAGGAAATAGGGGAAGACTTAACCCATTCATAAACATAGCAGTTTCTCTGAAACTGCTATGTTTATGAAAAAATGGGTTAACCCTAGCTGGACCTGGCACCCAGACCACTTCATTAAGCTGAAGTGGTCTGGGTGCCTAGAGTGGTCCTTTAACTACGCAGCTGAAATAAAAAAGTTACTACGCAGTTAGAATAACAGAAATAGAAAACAGAAAATAACGCTCTGAGACTGGAAAGTTTATAGCTCTGTCTAGAGGTATTTTCACTAAGCATTGTATATAGACAAAGTGGGAAAAATACCCATCCCTCCTCCGTGGACCAGGGTCTAGGATTACCAGTCCACCCACTGTTCTGGGGCCAGGTAAAAAAAAAAAAAAAAAGTGACAAGAAAGCTTGTATTTGACAAAGAAGCACATCTAGGGAAACCCTGAGGGGGTGCCCACAACCGTATAGACGTCATCCCTCACGTTGGCACCACTTGTGACTTATGATACCCGCACCTGTGAGTACATAGCTTGGGCCTCGGTAAGAATTGGGAAACACTTCTTGATTGGTTGAAAAGGCCCACTGACATATTAAATCATGAGATAAATTATATTCTAGCTTGCAATTCTGACGATAATTCCAACCAGGACCTTGCGTCTTATGTCTCCTAATCATGTCCCTATTCCAACGGTCCAGTCAAAACCGGTCATATCCACACTCAGTTCCTCAATACATGGGAATCCATCCTTGGCACACTCAACATACATCAACGACACATACTGCATCCTTCCTTGGGTCAGCTAACACTTCCTCTCTCTCTCCGGCTAACTCTACAAAAAGTTAAAATAAAATAGTTCAGAAAAATAGAACAAGCCTTTCAGGGAGTATAAATTTGGACACCATACATTTTGTTCCATAAAATAGCTAAGGGTAGCCATCTGGCTGACAACAAGACAATGTCAGCTTCCACATAGTTCTTAATTCTTCTTCTGTTTGCTGGATGTTCCGCCACAATGCTATGTGCAACACCCCAATTATTGAAAGGGTTAATACAGAACCAGCGGCATTAGACAGCACTGCACCGTCAGGACTTTCCAAGTTAGTTTATGTTATCATATATCTCAGTTTCTTCGGCCTGCATGGATTTTGACCAAACAGATTTAATTGCAAAATAGGTAGGTCAGCCAGAGAGATTGGTGTGTAGTCCCAAATATCAGGCGGCACAAACACTCCAGTACGGTCTCTATAATCATACAAACACAAGGATCAATATGACATCAATTAATCTATTACCCAGATAAAAGTCAAATTAGAAACTAAAATTAAATCTTTAACGTGTGTAACCTGTACTTTTCTCAGTTTTTCTTATATTTTATGCAATCTGTCTTTCTCGAGCAAGTGACAAACTGACGAAATATATATATATAATCTTAACATACACATATGGGCATAATTCCCACTAAAACTCTGTTCCTAAACCTTGATTTGATATTCCCAATTAATTACTTTAATAATTCCAAATAATTCAATACTCTTGGATTAACACCCAAAACTATATATAAAATATTAAGAACATGTGGCCTGGCAGCCGACTAGAATGGCAGCCTAACGAGCGAGCTCCCGCTCACCCACACACAATTCCGCACCGGCAACCAGCACCGCAGCCAGCACCTACCTTCCCTATGCCCCACCCGAGCACCGGAGCCACTCCACGCCGGAAGAAACGCGGGGAAGCGCTGGATTTCCCCCCCTCAGTGGCCGACATGTTCGCGGCCTCGCGACCAACACAGGCCGCACAGACCTCACAAGATGGCCGCCGGATGGGCGCGCGAGGCTCCCAATCCCCAACGGACCGGGAGCAACAGGAGCCAGACGGAGGCAGCACAGAACAAATCCTGCAAAGGCTTGCAGAGGTCAAAACATACCTGGCAAGTGAAATCACCCGCAGCACACATGATATCAAAGCTGAGATCCAGGCCCTGGGCGCCCGCACCTCAGAACTGGAGCAGAGGATGGAGGTACTGGTTCAGGGCCACAATGCTGTGATACAGCACTCCACCTCCCTAGACCATCACATTATAGACCTGGAAATGCAGGTTGAAGACTTGTCCAACCGCACCAGGCGGAACAATCTGCGCATCAGGGGGTGGCCCGAAACGCCCAATGAAGGCCCTCTGGCAGCGCTAGTGGAAGCATATTTTAGCGGCCTACTCCCAGACATCCCCAAAGCCCAGTGGGCCATGGACCGGGCGCACAGGGCCCTGCGCGCTCGGCGGGGGGACAATGACACCCCGAGAGATATAATAGTTTGCTTCCACCACTATACCACTAAGGAAGCTATTCTGCGGTACAACAGAAACCACGACTTAACATACAAAGGCAAGCCCATCTCTCTCTATCAAGATCTTGCACCAAGCACGCTTCAAAGACGACGGGAATGGAGACCGCTGACGGATCTTCTGCGACAACACGAAATCCGATTCACATGGGGACACCCGTTTAAAATAGTAGCTTTCAAAGCGGGAAGAACACTCACATACTCACCAGGAGGGGACCCACGAAAATTTCTACGTGACCTGGACATCACACCCCCGAGAACCTTCGCCTTACCTGGACCCGTTCGGCGGACCCTAACACCTCTCCCAAGGGACTGGTATACAGTCGCAGCAACGGCAGCCCAGGAGGATGCAGGCACCACGCAGACCTGACTGGCCCACGAGGGGCACTTACAGTGACTCTGGTGGCATGATAGCCGCATGGGACAGCTAAGTTGACCTTGGGACACTACACCTGGTGTAACATTAGTTGGGGGCACACACACACCACTCTGGGTACTGCCACTGATATCTGGGTTACGCAGCTGAAACTTATACACCGTAGACCAACTTATGGGAGATATGACTCACGAACTACCACATTCCAGAGAAAGGGGAGGGGAGGGAAAAGACGAGGGGTAAAAAAAAAAAAAGGCACATCACAGACAAGGCACCCTTCGACGGGCACGCACATGCTCTAGCGCACTGGCCAGATAGGGGGGGGATGGAGGGGGCGGGCAGGGGAGGATTGACACACAGTCATTACGAATGACAGGCGGGGAGGACTCCCACATAAACGAAGGAAAGGAGGGCAAAAATAACACACAGCAAGGGTGAAAGGCACACACACCAAGCAACCCAAGGGAGGACAATGGCAAGCACACCTCGCTTTACGGGGGACAAACCAGCAGACAGGGGTTATGTGGCCGCTGGCTGCTTACAGCACCACAGTGGAGGGGCGATGGGAGATGACCAACCCCGAGAGGTGCTTTTTCATACATCACTCGGGAGGGGCGACCACCCCCAATTCAATCTGGCACAGGTTAAGACCAGATTATCACTTTCTGTTTACTTTTCATGTTTATTTGTATGTATCTTGAAATGGTTCTTTGTTACTTATGTTTCTTTCTCCTCACTCTTTTCACTGACAAGTACTGATCTCCAATTCCATTGTGCCGTATGGATGCCGCCAGCGTCGACGGGTGTAGCCCTCGGGCCAGGCCCCTCACACAGCACGCACTACAGACTCCGGACACCAAGAGCGCCGGCACTACCAGCAACACAGCCGACCTCCCCACATGGCTCTTAAGGTACTTTCGTTAAATGTCAAGGGCCTCAACTCCCCAACCAAACGGAGACTACTAGTGAGAGACTTAAAGGCCAAAAAAATAGATATCGCACTGATACAGGAGACACACCTCCCCAGGTCGGCGCCCACTAAACTGACTGACAGGACCTACTCGACAGTGCATGAGGCTCGCTCCCTCCGTAAGCGAACGGGGGTGGCGATCCTCGTCCATAAAAACTGCCCGCTACAAATCACTACTACCCAGACTGACCCGGAGGGGAGATTTTTATATATAGGAGGCACCCTCTACACCACAAAAATACATATTATCAATGTTTACGCACCCAACGAGCCGGACAGGCAGTTCTGGGAGAGCCTAGAGGTACTGGTGACCGGGGCCAGGGGGGGGGTTCTGCTGGTGGGGGGCGACTTTAACGCAGTACCAAGCCCAGCAGCGGATAGAAGCTCAAAACCGGGCACCGTGAGGTCTCAGGGTAGAGGGGGTCAAGACAAACTCTTACACACATTTTTGATACACACGGGCCTACTAGATGTATGGCGACTACAGCACCCGACCACATCCGACTATACGTTTTATTCCGCGCCACACAACACCTACTCCAGAATAGATAACATTTTCCTGAACGGGGTGGGAATGGATAAGGCCATACACACAGACATCAGTAGCATAACATGGTCAGACCACGCGGACGTAACGCTGACCCTAGGCAACCTGCGCTACCAGTCCAACTGGTCGTGGAAGCTTAATACTAGTCTTCTTAGAGACGTCGAAACCCTAGAGACCACCCGACAGGCTATCACAGAATACTTTGCACTAAACGCAACACCTGACACCAATCCCACCATGGTCTGGGCAGCACACAAGGCGGTCATACGCGGGCACTTTATAAAACTTGCAACGCATAAAAAGCGAGAAAAAATTAAAAAGCTCCTCGAATTACAGTCCGCTCTACGGAAGGCGGAGCAGCAACACAAAACTAACCCGACAGACTCCAAGCTTAGGGAACTGAACACACTCAGACACTCTATTAGGGACATATCTCTGGAAGCGGTGGCACGCTCCATACAATGGTCAAAACGGCTCTACTACGAGAAAGCAAATAAAACAGACACACTGCTAGCAAGGGTGCTCCGCCCGAGACCACAGGGAAAGGTCATCACGAAAATACGCACGGCCACCGGCATGCTAGTTGAGACCCCTGAGGCCATTAACGAAGTTTTCACCTCCTATTTCTCCAACCTCTACAATCACTCCCCCCACCTACACGCCAATAACACCACCTATAGGGCCGACATACAACGATTCCTTGTAGATCTCACGCTGCCCAAAGTGAGCGAGGCAGAAGCAGGTTCCCTAAGTGAACCGATTACACAAACAGAGGTAGAATCAGCCATAGCATCCCTCAAGGGAAACAAGGCCCCGGGCCCAGACGGATATGATGTTAACTATTACAAACAACTCAAGGAGGTACTAGCCCCTCCCCTCACGGCCCTTTGTAACCACTTTATGCAGGGCGGGGGACCTGACGGGGACATGGCAACGGCGAATGTAGTACTACTGCCAAAACCAGATAAGGATGACACACTAGCCTCCAGCTATAGGCCAATTTCACTTATCAATACGGACCTCAAAGTCTTTGCTAAAATACTGGCATCCAGGCTCTCCTCCCTACTCCCACGCTTGATCCACCCGGACCAGGTGGGCTTTATGCCCGGACGCCAACTGTACGAGAACACCAGACGGGGGGTAAATGCCATGTGGCACATGGCGGAGTCCAAGACGCCTTCTCTAGCGCTCTCTTTAGACGCGGAGAAGGCGTTTGACAGGGTGCTATGGCCTTACCTCTTCGAGCTGCTCCGGTTCCAGGGGTTCCCAGAGCCCTTTGTGACGGCAATACATGCACTCTATACAGACCTGAGGGCACAAACACTTATCACAGGGGCGCCTAAACAGCCTTTCACCCTTAGCAACGGCACTAGACAGGGATGCCCGTTGTCCCCTTTGCTCTTCGCCCTAACCCTGGAGCCACTATTACAAGCAATCAGGCAACATCCACACATTCAGGGCATAGAGGTGAGCGGCACATCCTTCACAGTCTCGGCGTATGCTGATGACGTTATGCTAACATTCCGGGATCCGCTGGACTCCCTACACCACCTGACACAACTCTTAGCAAAATTTAGGAACATCGCAGGCTATAAAATTAATTACTCCAAGTCGGTAGCAATGCCTTTCCACATGCCGCACCAAGACGTAGAACATATACGCAAACAATACCACTTAAAGATAGCCACGGAGGAACTCCTGTACCTAGGGGTCCACCTAACGGCAACCACATCGTCGCTCTATGCCCGCAATTATACACCACTGCTTCGGACCCTTATCACGGAAATGGAGCAGTGGACACACAGGCCCATCTCATGGCTGGGACGGGTCAACACAATAAAAATGAATGTGTTGCCGAGGCTCCTGTTCCTTTTTCAGGCACTCCCGGTACAGGTGACCCGGGGGGACCTGACGGGTATACAGCGGGCAATAGACTCCTTCATCTGGCACAACAAGCGCCCGAGAATGGCTCGCACACTCATGTACAGACCAAAAGCCAGGGGGGACTGGGACTACCTAATGTATATAATTATTATCTAGCGGCACAGTTAGCCCAGATCATACAATGGCACACACCCCCTGATACGCGACGCTGGGTCGACATGGAGTCGCTAATGACGAGACAGGACCTCCCACAATTTTTTATATGGGCACCAAAAACACAAAGGGCCATACTGAGAACCACGAATCCGGCTATATTGAACTCCATACGGATATGGGACCAAACTAAACTGAAATACTCCTTGAGCCCCCCTCTATCTCCCATGACACCGGTCTTCCGGAATAGGGCATTCCCACCAGGAATGAGAGCCCGGGACTACAAAGGGATAGAGGCCACTGGGCTCCAGAGATACGTCCACCTATTCATAAACCAGGAAATAGTCACATACGCACACCTGAACACCAAAGCTCCACTGCACACTAGAGACTATTTCAGGTACTTGCAAATTTGAGACTTTGCACAGAGCCCTGACGTAAAAAAGGCAGCCCTGACACCTCTAACCTTTTTTGAGAAACTCTGTTTTACGGAGACTACACAATCCAAGCTAATTACTTTACTGTACAACCACCTCAACACGGCCCCGGAAACGACAGACGCACTCCGATACGCTGACCAGTGGGAAGCCGACCTGGGGGAGGCCCTAGAGGGAACGGAGTGGCAGGACATCTGGGAGGCATGCACCAAAACCACTATCTGCGTAACACTCCAAGAACAATCATACAAAACGCTATTCCGTTGGTACATGACTCCTGTGAAGCAAAAACACATGAAATTGCGTCCTACAGATGATTGCTGGCACCTATGTGGGGGGAGGGGCACATACATCCACATGTGGTGGGAATGCCCAAAGGTTGCGGCCTTTTGGCGCAGCATAGTAAACTTCAGCTCTCAAATCTTACAAAAACGAATGACACTAGATCCCTGGGCATGCCTTCTATCCAGACCCACGGAGAGCCTCCCGAGACACGAACAAAAACTCCTTAACATGATATACTTAGCGGCCCGCAGGGCCGTGGCACAACACTGGTCATGCCCGGACCTCCCGCAGCTATCATTGGTTAGGACGAAACTCCGCGATAATTATCTGATGGATAAACTCACGGCCCAAGTGCGGAACACGCTGACCACATTTCACAAGGTGTGGGGACCATGGGAGCAATATGACACATAGGCTCGGGGCGCGGGGCGGCATCTGTGCGGCACAATTCAGCAGCGATGGCAGAGGCTCACCCGGCGGTCGCTGGCATACCATAACCCGGACGGGTGGAAGCGGCTCCACAGAAGGACGGGGGACTGGCTAAAGCAGGAACGAGGGCCGCGGCCCACTGGGGTGGGCGGCACGGGGTTCTTGACTCACAGGAGATCACTAATTTTCTGTACTACAACATACTGAACACTATACTTACCTATATCTACCTATTCTTCACCAATCTGCTTCTATCTTTGGTAAATACCTCAGACAATGTAAGCAAACACGAGGAGAGGAAAACTTCAACACTGTCTAACCCTGCCATATTACGTACCTGACGGATTGCCAGATCAAAGTGGGGGGCAGAGACAGGGCAGACGGAAAGGGAACAATGCCTGAGCTACCTGGGCAAGCTCGGGATACCACACACAGACGTATTGGCCAAGGCAATGCAATACTCCTATCGCAGTCACCCGGAGAGCCTAGGACACAACACACTCCTCAATAAGTCGACAGTTGTACATAGTTATTTCTTTCCTTCCATATATCTTTCTTTCTCTTTCTCCTTATCAGATTACTAATGTAAAAGAAAACTCTGGCGGAGATGCACCAAAGGTGCACAGCTTGTGACAGATGCTTGTACTCATTTTGTTACCCTGTATCTTCTACTACGCACCAACAACACTTGTGCGGTTATGTATTCACATCTGTTTGCACTATTGTAGCCACGCTTGAATGGCAGAGCGAAAAATAAAGAATTTAAAAAAAAAAAAAAAAAAAAATATTAAGAACATGAACCATCTGTGTATTAGGCTGGGGTTGCTTGTTTGAACTTGAATACTCTGGCGGACTCTCTCCGAATTCCTGGGCACCTGTGATATGATATGCTTATACACCTCTGCAATTCTGTAAGTGTTTCCTTATCTAGTGCTTCACCAGGTGAATAATGGTCTGCACTTATTATTGCATTTCTTTCTCTCCTATATGCCCTTATACGTGGGGAAGATCGCTAGTCAACTTAACTATTGATGTGCCGTCAATCAACCTTTTTGTTGTGAGTGTAACTTTGAACACCACTATCAGTATTTATCTAAGATAGTACACTATGATGTTTGGTTTTTTCTTCCTACTGTAGAACCCATATCCTATATATGTTTTGAGAGGACTGGAAGGAGTCCTTTTGGTTCTGATTCTACAGAGTGAGGTATTAATTTGTATAGATGAAGTGTGTTGTGTTTCACCTCCTTACTTTATGTCTTTCCACTTGTGACTGTTAAGGGTGTTTTCTATTGTATTATATCTACCTGTTTCCTTCCACCCACCCATACTTATTGTAATTGAGATAAACATGTTTCCAGATCTGAAACAAATGAGAGAAGCAAAATTTCATTCCCTGTTTAACAACATGGGAAAAGATTCTCATCAAAATACAAGTAATAATAATGATGATTATTTCTATAAATTAGGAAAATTATCCACCAAAGAGACAAAAAAGTGGTGGGAGATTTCATTTTTGGAGTCTTATCTAAAAGAAGGTGAGGTATTAATTTGTATAGGTGAAGTGTGTTGTGTTTCACCTCCTTACTTTATGTCTTTCCACTTGTGACTGTTAAGGGTGTTTTCTATTGTATTATGGGTTGGAAGCTGTGGTTGGTACTGAGGAAACTGTCGGGGGTGGGTTTGGGCACTCATTTTTCCAGTGAACTTGCTGTCCACAATTAAAACAGTGCGTTTGTCCAGTGCTGAAGTTGCCACCTCTACCAAAGTTAAACCCTCGACCACATCCTCTACCTCTGCCTCTAAAACTTCTCTGATTCAATCTCCTATCACCTCCCAAATCTCTTTGTCTCGCCTGGTTAGGATCACAATGTTGCAATCCTTGTGACTGATACAACATACCTTTTCCTTCTTCATATCCAACACAACCTGCTGCGTCTTTCTCATGAATCTTCCTCAGAAATTCAGTTGTGGTCAAAGAGGGCCAGTCAGAGACCAACAGTTTGACCTCAAGTGAATAAGGAGGAAGCATATACCCTATGCAGGTCGAGATTACCTAACCCACACCCCCCTCCTTATGTACCACACAGATATAATATTAATAAGCTTTTGAAGGTTTAATGTATAGTTAAATTGTGTATGTAAGGCACGGTTGTCTAGGGGTGTATATATAAACAGTGAAAGCAGAGTCTTCATATAGGGTTTGCAATACCGACAGTCTGGGTCATGGACGCAATGCAGACATGCGGTTAGGTACGTTTCCATTGTCAGAATATATATATTGAAAACACTAAGACGTTTTAAATATTAAAAAGCATATTGATTATTATTATTTTATTATTTATATAGCGCCAACAAATTCCGTAGCGCTGTACAATGGGTGGACTAACAGACACATAATTGAGATCAGACCACTGACGTACAGGAACAGAGGGGGTTGAGGGCCCTGCTCGATGAGCTTACATGCTAGAGGGAGTGGGGTATAGTGACACAAAGGGTTAAAGTAGGGGAATTAAATAGTTTGTTACAGAAGGGTTTATTGAGTGCTTGGTAGGTCATTTTTGACAGGTGAAAGAACGGAGTCATGGGGTGGGGGATGAGAAACCTGCTGACAGTTTAATTGATACGCTTTAATAAAGAAGTTACATAGTTACATAGTTACATAGTTACATAGCTGAAAAGAGACTTGCGTCCATCAAGTTCAGCCTTCCTCACATTTGTTTTTTGCTGTTGATCCAAAAGAAGGCAAAAAAACCCAGTTTGAAGCACAATTTTGCAACAAGCTAGGAAAAAAATTCCTTCTTGACCCCAGAATGGCAGTCAGATTTATCCTTGGATCAAGCAGTTATTACCCTACATTGAAAGATTATATCCTTGAATATTCTGTTCTTGCAAGTATGCATCTAGTAGCCGTTTGAACATCTGTATGGACTCTGATAAAACCACTTCCTCAGGCAGAGAATTCCACATCCTGATTGTTCTTACAGTAAAAAAACCTTTCCTTTGCCTTAGACGAAATCTTCTTTCTTCCAGTCTAAACGCATGGCCTCGTGTCCTATGTAAAGTCCGGTTTGTGAATAGATTTCCACACAATGGTTTGTATTGGCCCCGAATATATTTGTATAATGTTATCATATCCCCTCTCAGGCGACGTTTTTCTAAACTAAATAGGTTTAAATTTGTTAACCTTTCTTCATAGCCGATATGTTCCATTCCTTTTATTAATTTTGTAGCCCGCCTCTGCACTTTTTCTAGTGCCATAATATCCTTCTTTAGAACAGGTGCCCAAAATTGCACAGCATATTCAATATGGGTCTTACCAGTGATTTATAAAGAGGCAAAATTATATTCTTGTCCCGAGAATGAATGCCCTTTTTCATGCATGACAATACCTTACTGGCCTTGGCCACTGCTGATTGACATTGCACATTGTTGCATAGTTTGTTGTCTATAACAATTCCCAAGTCCTTTTCATGTGTTGTTATCCCTAATTCGCTTCCATTAAGGGTATACGTTGCTTGTGTATTCTTTACGCCGAAGTGCATAACTTTGCATTTTTCAACATTAAATTTCATCTTGTGGGGATATTTATGGGATAATAATAGTAACAGTGAGAATCGCCCACTAATTCAATTCTCAGATCCCAAAGAACGTTTATCGTGTTAAGTGAAAAGTATTTCATATAAATAATCACAATGTATAAAAATAGATTTTATTTATGATAACCAATAATTAACAAATAATATTATGTAACATGCGTGACAATAATCAATGAATATTCAGTATAAAATGGTATGCAATACAAAGAAATGGGTATTACGTTTCAATGGCTAAATAGCATTTCCTGTCAAGACTTTATTTATGACTATCCTTAACACAGACTTAAGTGAAACTTTTCACAGCGAAGAACAGAATTCCTCAGAGTGCAGCGTAAGGTCATAAAGTTTAGCCGACAGTTAGAATAACCCTTTCAATGCTGGCTAGATCTTCTAGGTAGTTAAGATCTATTCTGATGTCATTTTAAATAAAATAACATTTAATCCAGTTCATTAGTCATTTCCTGAAAATCATCCAATAAGAGAATCTAATATATTATATAAGCAGATTTTTAATTTGTCTAAAAGATATCTATCTTAATTTAGAGCAAATCAATACACCTGGATAAAAACAGCGGTATGCTAACACGTGATAATATCACATCAATATATAATTATTCTTAATTCCACCTGCAGAATGGAATGTTTATAACTATATATATTTTAGTTAACTAAGATTTCTTAATATGGAAATCTGACCGTGCTTTATCCAGTCATATATAATGCTATTAATACATTTTAATTAATTTAATTTAATTAAATGAAACCAGTATAATTACCAGTTGAGTAGATATTTCATCCGATTGGTAGTCTCTCTGCATGGAGGTGTTGGTTAGAAAGTCAGTAAATTCTAAGTGTTAGAGTTTTAGGAGTAGAGTGTTAGTCTCAGATGTTGTCCGAGTTGGAGTCCCCAAACTTCCAATTCCTCTCTCCTCTCCTTTGCATATGTCCTGGATCTGCCTCCTCTTTCGTATTTTTGTATCCCCTATCTTCCCTTTGTCCTAACTTTTAAAGGGCCAGACTCTCTGTACGTCATCAGTTGATAACCCAATAGAAGCACTAGAGGTGTGGTTATCTTCCAGATCGCAAATTAGTTATTTGGTCTGTAGAGGGCAGTCTTGTCCCACTAAACATACCTATCCAGGAAAGAGTTAACTTTTCCTGGTGGCTATTTTGACGTCATTTTGCGTTATCTTTATAGCGCCATAATTCAAAATTTCAAAAGGATTTCTTAAATTTTGTCCAGACTTTGTGTCTGCAAATCTGAGTTTTTTTCTGATATGGCAGATCATGAACTAAGTTTACCCTTTTCCATACAATGGTACCTTATATGTATAGACAGTTAAATATTTATTTAATCTTCTCTGTCACAATTGTCTGGGTTTAGATTTGATTATATTCTTCTTATCACTTGTTTATACTATGCATTCCTTAGCTCTGGCAAAGAGGCCAGTCTTACAGAAAGAAATCTAGTGTCTTCTTTGTTAACTTGAAATAACAAAATGGAGTCTGATCTGTTCAGAGTGACTCAGAATATACACTTTTAGTTTCTATCTTAGCAAAAAATGTCTGCCGATATAAATACTCTGACATAACCCCCCTTTAGTGCATTTCATAGCCAAAATTAATTTAGCTTATGAATAAGCACTATAGAAGTTACTAGACATATTGTGCAATCACATCATTTCTAACATAGGCCCGTGCGTGGAATGAACATTTTTGTATATATTTGTACCTGTAAAAGTTTTGAACTTTACACTTAGTACAATCAACCATAATATCATTATTATCATAGCACACCCAATAACAATCTTAACATGGATGAACCAGTCAACACGAGCAATAAGGTCAGTATCTAGCTCAGAGTATTTAAATGTATCCACAGAAATGTTATCTTTTCTGATTGACATTTGGATAGTGTGGTTGGGCTTGTGGTCCAGCAAGAATTTTAGATTAGGATCTAGAGGGATATCTAGATTCTGGAAGGGATCCACCATCTCAATAGCACTTTCGATGACGTCAGTGTACACTGGGTATAGTGTAACGTCACCGATGGTGATACGAGAGTCGTGGGGTACCTTGATCAGTGAGACAGGTGCTGGTAAGGCAATTACTTTATTAGTCACCTGGTCCCTGCGAAAAACACTTATGTTTTTAAGACACGTGCTTACCGACCATTTATCTTTTACTAAGATAGCATGTACTAACGCATTACTGTCGGTTTTTGACATAGTTACTTGACATGTTTCAGAGCCATGTTTAAGGTACTCGATCCCACACAAAGCATTGGTAGAATCGTACACAAAAGGTTTTCCATCACATTGGAAATTATTGTCTTTGAATTTCTCACAGTCATTCAAAATGGGTATAGAATACCAATCTGGTACCCATGGTTGAAAAGCCAAAACATCTGGGGTTTGGACTTTTACGTGGATATTTTCCTTCCATGTACCGACATTGTAGATTGTTTTCATTTGAAAAATGTTTTTGGGAGTTACATATGGTATGGCCAATAAAAAGCAAATCTCCATACGTTCCGGATCAATTAAGAGAGGTATAGCGCTCCCCATCTCGAAGGCCAGATTTAATTGCATAGGCTCAATTGTCTCTCCATCCACATTGGCAAGCATCGCATGAACAATATCCTTGGATACAAAATACAGAGGTATGCGTCCCCCTGCCAATTCGATCATTCCAGTTTGCACTTCGTCAAGAAAAGCAAGTGTGTGGAACAATATTGGGTCATGCAGAAATAAAAGTTCACGCTTGAATAAGTCATGACTTTGGTGCAACTCAGTGGATTTGGCAATTAACTCTGAATGCAAATTTGTTGTAACAACTGTGTCTTCCACAATAGTTAACACGTCTTGGAGAAGTGTTCTTTGCTGTTGTATCACCTGATGAATATCGTTAATGTGTTGCTTTAGCGCATAGATTTCCATATCCAGCTTTTGGACAGTAATAGAGTTGGCTGCAGACATTCCAGTTGCGACAACTGCACCGACAGTGGCACAAACTAATGCAACAATTATAGCGGTGAGGAACCTTTTGGGTCGGTTGCTCATCGGAATAGAACTGGATACAAATGGTTTCCGGGCTTGCTCCAAGATGTTTCGCACACGGTCCTGTGCTCTTTGGAGGTGCATCTGGTACCAAGTCTGTAACTCAGGAAGCTGCATCGATGAAATGTTGTATGCCTTCTCGATGGAAATCTTGGGGTCCAAGCTGACGAACACACGTCTGGTCAGGATCCTCTTCTCTGTTAAGATGAACCCTGGTGTCTCTTGAATCAGGATGCCGGAGGATGGTCCCATCTCTGCGATCGGGTCGGTCCGTAGCTCTTGGCACAGGAGCAGTACGATCCAGAAACACGCCACATCCTTCTTGGACATCTTTCGACAGTCACGGATCAGGAACTCGTTTCAGACTTATCTACTAATGATTCAAGGTTTGTTAAGCATACAAACTTATAACAGTGTGACATCACTTGGCCTAGGACAACACATTATTACGATTCATCAACATATGTATTCTGTCTAATTCTATTTTTATAACTTCATCCCTCACTACATTTATTACTGACTCTTCAGCAATTTGCCTATAGCAGTTAAACAAGCTAGTAACCTGCTTATAAAATGTAGTTATTGGATGGCAAGGAAATGGTTAATGACATGAACGTACATGAGATCATGGCACATCACAACATTTCACATCATACTATACCACGTGAATCAAGCATTCATCCAGGTTAGTCGTTCACCCTTCTGCGTCTGAATCCACACCTATAATCCTTAATTGAGATTTAGGATGACAAGCACGCAACTGGTTAATGTGAACCCACTTTTCAATAAAATCACCATCCTTAGGAATTTTTATCTTATACGCTACAGGGGAAATTTTGTCAATGATGACATATGGCCCTTTCCAAGAAGGTAAAAATTTATTTTCCTTGACTTGATTTCGCGCAAAGTTATACAGATAGACTTGATCTGTTATCTCATATTCCTTTTTCGTGGTTTTTAGATCGTAATAGGTCTTAACCCCTGTCGCTGCTTTTTCTAGATTCTTTTGGGCAAAAGCAAACGCATGCTGTAAATGCTTGCGCAAATCTTCGATATACTGATGCGTAGTGGCAGCATTGATCAAGTTATGATCCGAAGTACGATATAGTAAATGCTGTGGTAAAACCATCTTTCTTCCTGTCATCAATTCAAAAGGTGACAATTTGGTAGCAGTGCTAGGTGTGGCTCTAATCGCCATTAAAACTAGGGGCAATTTAATGTCCCAGTCTTTACCAGACTCCTTAACGTATTTCTTCAGAATATTAACGATAGACTGGTTATATCGCTCTACCCCCCCGCTAGACGCAGCGCGGTATGCAATATGTAGCTTTCGTTTAACACCTAGAATGTTCCACATCTTAGCCATTACTTCGCTGGTAAAATGACTACCTCTGTCTGACTCAATTCTTTGAGGCAGACCGAACCTGGAAAAGACATGGTTAATCAACAAAGTGGCGCACACGGTACTCGTGTTCTCTTTACAAGGCAAACATTCTATCCACTTTGTGTACATACATGTAATGGTTAACATGTATTTGTTACCTCTTGAAGATCTTGTTACAGGACCTATAAAGTCAATTTGAATATCAGACCAGGGTAATGACACCCCCCTCTTCTGAAGTGGTGCACGATGGGTTGGACCATGGGGTTGATATTGCGGACAAATCAAGCATCCCTGACAGTATGTCTTAACATCCCTCAACATGTGTGGCCAATATGCATAATCACGCAATATCTCATATGTGATCTTATCACCACGATGCCCAGATGTAGGTGCATCATGTGCGTGTTGGAGCATTAATCCTCTGTATACAGTTGGGACTACCCATTGTTGTATACCATGTTTAGAAGTTCTGACCAGTAACCCATCCATGATACTAAATTGGACTTTATATCTCATCAAGATTCGTAAATCTTCATTATTTTTGCAATCCTCATCTGTGATGGGATTGGCAGTAGGGTCTTCTATATGTTTATAGAATATGCCTATGACGGGATCGTTCTTTTGACTAGTAATCAGGTCATCACTAGGAGCTTCTTGACTCCATTGCACGACATTTAAGTCGGCATTATCTCTAGCCTGACGTCTAGTTATGGCGTCAACATGAATTGAACCCATAAGATCATCAATGTTTAGGGTTTCACCATTGATGGCAGCTTGTTTTGCCAGTGAATCGGCTAAGTCATTACCATCCTTGTCAACACCTTCTATTTTAGAATGGCCTTTGGTTTTCTTCCAATATATGGATAAACCATTTTCCTTAACCAGTTCATCGATTTTACAAAACAATTTCCCATGTTTAACAGGTTTGTTATTGCTTTTCAGCATTTGGTTACGTTTCCAGCTAGGCAGATATTCGACGAAACTGTTGCGAACATAGTTGGAATCTGTTATAATAACAAATTCTTTGATACCATATTCTATTGCCATTTGAATGGTCTTATATACTGCACAGAGTTCGGCTATCTGACTGCTTTTGGGACCAATATTGTATCCTATAGATACATTAGGATAATCACCTGTCCAGGCAATTCCGATACCTGCAACTAACTTCCGTTCAGCACCAACTACGTGGTGATATGAACAACCATCAATGTATACCCACGGTAGTGGTCGACAGTATTCCTCGTCATAAACTTTATAAGGAGATAGCAATTGCTCTTCTAGGAAGTCATCTCCGGTGTCATTATCATCCAGAGATGGAGCAGTACAGTCATGTAATTCTGCTAAACCTTGGGCAACTGGGCTTCTCTTATTATGTTTATAACGGACTTCTAACGGCCATCCCTGTAAGGATAGAGTCCATGCAGTAATCCGACTGTTAGAGAGATTACCGTCTCTAATTCTTTCACTCTGCAGATACTGTAGAGGTTGGTGAGCTGTTTCTACAATTATTTTCTCACCTTGGATATAGCTACGAAAATTTTGTAGTGCCCAGACAGTCGACAATAACGCCTTCTCACACGTGTTGAATTTAACTTCAACAGGTGACAAAGTCTTGCTAGCATATGCAATAACCTTGTTTAAACTGTCCTGCTTCTGATACAGAACAGCACTTATGCTTAAATCGGTATATCCTGTCTCCAGATAAAAGGGTTTACCCCCCTCTGGGTATGCTAAACAGGGTGCCTGAGTGAGCTTCCTCCTCAGTTCACTTACCGCTTGGTCCTGAGGCTCCCCCCAGTTCCAGGTAGTTTCCTTTTTAAGCAGGTGTAAGAGTGGTTTAGTTATTTCTGCATAGTTATCTATAAACTTACGGGAGTAGTTAGTCATACCAAGGAACGATCTTAATTCCCTGATGTTTGAAGGTGTTTTAGCCTTTAGTACGGCTTCAACCTTCTTCCTCTGGGGATTTAATCCTTCAGAAGTTACCTCATGTCCGAGGAAATTGACATGGGTGCGACACCATTGCGCCTTTTGTAAAGACAGTTTAATCCCTGCCTCTCTTAACTGAGTGAGAACATGTCTAATCTCTAAGATATGCTTATCAAAGGAAGTGCTTTTCAGCAAGACATCATCGACATATGATAACGTTCCTCTCTCGAGTGCGTCAGGCATAGCTTTATGCATGAACACAGCGAATTCATGACCAGAGTTTATATAACCGAAAGGCATACGGGTCCAGGTATACTGCTGCTTTCCAAATGTGAAGGCCAATTTGTATTGGTCTTCATTATGGACTGGTACAGTCCAATATCCCTGCGCACAGTCAATGGCAGTGAATATTTTGGATCCCTGCATTTGTACCAAACATTGGTCTATGTATGGTGTTGGCCAACCAGACATATAGACGCGTTTATTTAGCTGTCGTAAGTCAGCGCATAAACGCCATTGTCCATTAGGTTTCAGAATCCCCAAGATCGGATTATTATACGAACTGTGCACTGGACGTATAATGCCCCTTTCCTTTAAATTCTGAATGATGTCTTGTAGACCATCATATGACGCTAATGGGAGTCTATATTGTTTGATAAATACAGGTGGTAAATTTGGATCAGTTTGTATTCTGGCTACGTGGAGGTTAGTTAACCCACAGTCGTAGGAATCTTTGGCAAAAATATCTTGGAATTCCAAAAGGATTTCCTTTAGCTGTTGCCGCTCAGCATCGTTGGAGCAACCGTCAGCTAAAGATATTTGCTCTTCTAGCCTTTCCTGAAATCCTGGAAAGATTTCAGGCTGGCCTATCTCATAAGCTTCTTCAAGCCTAGAAGTTAGGTCAGTTCGGTGTTGACTTACCTTTTCTCTTTGGTCGTGATACTCTTGTGATTCCTGCTCATTGAGCGGATGATCGAAGGTGATAGATGCTTCTTCGATTTTACACGAGCCTTCTTCAACGTTGAAGGGATATACAGATAGGATAGTGAATAATCCTTCTGGGGAGGAATGGAATATTTGATCGACAATTTCGTCCTCAGTTAAGTATTCTTCAGGGATGAGGCCTATAATTTGGTTTTGGAAACCAAATGTATAGTACTCAGCATCCAATGCTAGACCTAATAATGTTCCTTTTGGTAAAGTAACACTATTGGGTGTAACATTGTTGACCATGATATAGGTGGGATTCTTACCAATACTTACCATTGGTGTATGTGTTACCACCATCCCTAATTGTTGTATCCTGTTGGATAAACAGATTAGGGCATCAGAGTTTTCCAATCTCTGACCCTTCTTGACCTGTAGGGGTAAAAGAAAGTTACTTGTCCCCTGTGGAATGGTTATGTCATCAGGAACTTGGATACTTACCGCATATGGGAGTATTTGTCCTGATTTCAGGGCGTTTTCCTCGTGTAGGTATCCACAAGGATTACCTGTTAACCTTGTCCACAAATTGGAATTAATCAGGTCAAGGTGTATGGCAAAGCGATGTATGACATCATTGCCAACGTAAACCTGATAGCGAGGTTCGTCTATCACTAGTAATAAATGTTTAACGGTCTTATTTCCGATGGAAATAGATAGTAAACATTTTGCTATCACATTGTGACTCTCTGATTCACCATCCAGGTTCTGGATCCACCTGTCATGTGGGGAAGCGTACCTGATCATTTTAGGATAAGCGATCTGCTTTAACAGACTTCTGCTAATATAGCTGTTCTCACTCTGTAAGTCCAGCTTTGCATTCCTACTTCTTCCTAAGTCATTTATCTGAATAGGAAAGAATAAGTTGTTATTAACCCTCTCAATTCTGGCAAGGAATTGAGCATGACCTGCCAGATCTACAGATTCAACATAGTCCCTGTGGAGAGAAATGGTTAAAACATCACCTTCCAGAGAGACATTCTGGATCCTCTCTGGAGCAATTCTTACGGAATGCTCATCTACAGGTGCGATTGTATCATTCACCTGCAGGATAGTCACGTCAGGTGACTGACTATTCCTAAAATGTACCTCTATCGAGTCAGGTCTTTCTTCTATCACATGGCAGTTACGATCAGATTGTACATGTGATTTCTCATAGGTTATGGGAACCTTAGCTTGTGACCATACAATTCCATTCACACAGTCAATAATTGTGTTAAGTCTTCTGAGTATGTCTATACCCAGAATCAGTCGGTCATAGGGGAGATCTACCACTATCACCGGGTGTCTAAAGGTTTTGTTACCTATTTTAAATTTTAACCAGGTATTGCCAATAACATGAAGGGCATTTCCTCCTACACTCAACAGAGCACTGGGGAAATCTCTTAGCTTCGGCTTATCCGTTGCTAAGTCCATTACCTGCTGGAAGTAGGTATTGGATAAGATAGTGGCTTGTGAACCAGTATCTATTAACCCTTTAAAAGGCTGGGGTAGCGAATCCTGTATTTCTACAGACATGTAGTACCTTCCTTCATGTTCTTCTAATTCACATAAGAATTTAGAATGTGTCAACATATCACTTGTTTTCCATACATTACCGGTCACAGCAGTAGTTTCTACCTGTACTGAGGAATGCTCAGTCTTACCCACAGGCCCATCCTTTTAGGAATATCTTGAACTGTCAAGCGGGAACTAGTGGTCGGCATCTCATCAGTTAACCCTTTCAGGTCTGGATCCTGGAAACTAGTGACTGCTGGGGCTACTTTAGCCTTTGGCTGAAATGAAAAAACAGAGGAACACGTTGCGCCTCCTTCACCCGAAAGTGAAGTGACGGTATAGGCAATAGGTTTTCTAACACAACTATTATTTGTTTGACTATTATTACCTGGAAAGGAAACGGGGTTAGGTATTACATCTACTGATAACCTAGCCTGTTTAGTCACAGTGGCTATTATTGCTGCGGCACTTGTTGTTGTTGCTGCGGTTGCACAGGTAGTTCTGCAATTGGTGCTGTGACGAAGTGCCCTTCGCCACTTGTGCCTGGAGAGGACTGCTTGCCCGCCTCTTGCCCTGTGACTATGGCCCCTGGGATGTATTGCCCTTTAAAGACATGATTTGGGCATAATGGATTTGTGTTGTGCTGCTGCTGGCCCTTTAAGAACCATCTGGGGACATACTGTGGAGTTACTGGGTGGCCACCATTTCCTGTATCAGAAGCACATGGTGAGAACAATGGATGGCGGCCATTTTAACTCACAGACACTGTTTGGACTTTTCAACACGGTGCCATCTCGCCAGTATTTGGTGCACAGAGACATCGTGCAGTGGTTTTGGACTATACAGCAGGGGACACATTATACAGTGATTGTTTTTCATTTAGCCTGTATATGTTCTGCAGAATCTGCATTAAACTGTATTTTCCAAAGTACTGAACGGATCTGGGTGAATTTTGGATATGTGGTTCACCCAGATCCCCCGGTTCCAAGGATATACTTTTTATGGGGTTATTGCATGTTTTGGGGTCCCTGTGTGTTTTATGAAATTGTAATGTTTCTGGCCAGCAGATAATTGAGCTTTGTGTATTGTAGAAACTCAATTATCTAGCCTGGCCCAGAGGAGGAGTTTTGTGTTGCATAAATTGTGAGTTCTGTGTGCCAGTAAATCAGTCTTGTTCCAGCATTAAGCCTTGGCTCATGTTTGGGGGAAGGGATACCTACACTCTGGGGATTGCCTTGGGTCCAGGGTGGGTGGAAACAGCAGAGACCCGGGCGCAGTTGCATCGCTGGAAGTGGGGTCTGCAGTGCTGATGGTGTCGGTTGGAGTGCTTGGAGTCCTCAGCGAGCACTAGGAGCATCGATTGGCGGAGGTACTCAGTCGGAGTGCCAGCGTTCCGTTACAGGTGCTATCCCTAAAAAAGGATTTCTGGCAAAGACTTCGTTAATCTTTGCCATTTCCTCCATTAATTTGCCCATCTGGTCTGTCAGTTGACCAACCTGACGACGCAAATTATTTCCCCCATTGCCGTTTTGTCTTTGCCCATTAGAATTTGGCTGGGATGGCTGAGACTGTTGGGAGTTATTGGAAGCAGATTGGTTATTTCTGTTTCCATATCTCCTATTTCCCTGAGGATTCCTTCTCCATTGGGAATTGCCTTGGTTCTTATTAACCCAGGGGCGTTTATTCCCATTGGCATTGGACTTTTCAGAGTTATTAGAGGAATTTGCAGAATTGCTTCTGGCATTTTCCTGTTTCTGAGGTTTTGGTGTTTTCAAAACCTCGGAATAGGTCCTCTTTTTCTGTTGGCTTTCTAAACCTAACTGCATTGTAGTCTCTGACACTATTTTATCACCAGGTTTCTTAACCTTTGGCTGATTTTCGTCATGTGCATGGTGTATAGTATACAATTTCATGCACTGACTGACTAGCCATTCTAATGGTAACTTACAATCATAATCTCTTGCGAGATTCATTTGTATGTTTACCGGCATGGCATGAAAATACAGATCTTTGAAGTCTGTGCTTTCATACCTGGGTTTTCTTTGGGCCACGGAGTATGCATTTTTAAGAATTATTAAAAATTCTCTGGGGCTTTGATCTGGACGGCACTTTAAGTTATAAAGCGCCTTCTTTGCAGAAGCAATGGTTTTATACTTACCATATTCCATGATTATTTCATATTTCATCTTGAACCAGGACATTAACTGTATAGCTTGAAGACTTTCTAGATAAACACGACACATTGAATCAAAGGTCCATGTAATGAACCATTTCTTATGAATGTCATCATACATGCCCAATGAATTCATTGCTCTATCATAATTTTCCAGATGTTCAGATATGTTTCCTGAACCTCTAGAAAATTGTGGAACAGTCTCTCTAAGGAATTTAATGACCTTTGGTGTTTCATAAACAGGCATCGTTGATTTACGATCTCTGTTTCTGTGTTTGGGTAAACGTCTATGCGATCTGTCTGCTGAAGAGGAATTAGACCCGTACAACAGTACAGATGGCATATCAGTTACATGGCCTTCAGAGTGGACAGTGCAATCACTTTCACTCCCATCACTCTGAGCTTCTTGTTCACTGTCACAATTCTGATCAGCATCAGAATTCTGCCAGTGAACAGAACCATGTCTGTTTTCATTCCTATCACCTTGAATCTGATTCCCTCTGTCAAGCATGGCCAGGACAGTCTTTTCAAACTGTTCTGCCCAAGATTGCCAAGAACCTACAGGTGTTTTCTCAGAATTACTCACCTCTTTTCTTAGAGACTGTTTTATGAAAATCTGTTCTGGTGTGTGAATATCAGGGAATTGAGAAGAATCACTTGGGTCTTTTCCCAGTAATTTTTCACTTCCCTTTTGATATTCATCTAGCTGCATCTGTATCTGTTTTATCTGTT
>OW240918.1:3279497-3337791 GCA_933207985.1 Pelobates cultripes
CATTATACCGCTCCCCCCTAAATACCTCCCTATACCGCTCACTATACCGCTCCCTCCTAAATACCTCCCTATACCGCTCCCTGCCCCTCGCTATACCGCTCATTATATATACAGTGTATGCTATACCGCTCCCTATACCGCTCCCTGCCCCTCGCTATACCACTCATTATATATACAGTGTAAGCTATACCGCTCCCCGCCCCTCGCTATACCGCTCATTATATATACAGTGTATGCTATACTGCTCACCATACCGCTCCCTATACCGCTCCCCACCCCTCGCTATACCGCTCATTAAATATATAGTGTATGCTATACCACTCCCTGCCCCTCGCTATACAGCTCATTATATATACAGTGTATGCTATACCGCTCCCCGCCCCTCGCTATACCGCTCATTATATATACAGTGTATGCTATACCGCTCATTATACCGCTGCCCGCCCCTCGCTATACCGCTCATTATATATACAGTGTATGCTATACCGCTCCCCGCCCCTCGCTATACCGCTCATTATATATACAGTGTATGCTATACCGCTCCCTGCCCCTCGCTATACCGCTCATTATATATACAGTGTATGCTATACCGCTCCCCGCCCCTCGCTATACCGCTCATTATATATACAGTGTATGCTATACTGACCCTCGCTATACCGCTCATTATATATACAGTGTATGCTATACCGCTCACTATACCGCTACCCGCATCTCACTATACCGCTCCCCCTAAATACCTCCCTATACCGCTCATTATATATACAGTGTATGCTATACCGCTCATTATACCGCTCCCCCTAAATACCTCCCTATACCGCTCATTATATATACAGTGTATGCTATACCGACCCTCGCTATACCGCTCATTATAACCGCTCCCCCTAAATACCTCCCCATACCGCTCCCAGCCCCTCGCTATACAGCTCATTATATATACAGTGTATGCTATACCGCTCCCAGCCCCTCGCTGTGCCGCTCACTATACTGCTCCCCGCCCCTCGCTGTGCCGCTCCCCGCCCCTCGCTGTGCCGCTCCCCGCCCCTCGCTGTGCCGCTCCCCGCCCCTCGCTGTTCCGCTTGTAGCGGAGAGGTAGAATAATCCACGGTATCTCCGCTGAGGGTTGAAACGCACTGTTCGTGAAACTACAGTATGAATGCTGGGGTTTTCATGTCGACAGCATACGAGTGCCCTTGTTCGTCTGAAATGTAGATACAGTACTATACTTGGTTCTAACAGCTTTAAAGGTATATACACATATTCATACAGGTATAGTCTTAAGTGGCTAGTTTTGCCACAATGCTCCCCCAGAACCAAGCCGGCATACACACTCTGATCCCAACGGATCGGCTTGGGGATGTCCGGAGGAGCACTCACAGATCACGGTTCCAGGTCTGTTTGTCGGGATAACCCGTCAGCGTTGCCATTTTGCTTCCCAGGGCGGTAGTGAATCGTAAAGTCAAAAGGCTGCAGCGCCAAACTCCAGCGCAGCAGCCTGGCATTGTCTCCTGACACCCTGTTCAGTCACACCAACGGTTGTCCATATAAATAGGGCTGCAGTTTTTTGAGGGCCCACACCACAGCCAGGCACTCCTTTTCGATGGCGGCGTAGCTTACTTCTCTGGGTAAAAGTTTTCGGCTTAGATAAGCTACTGGGTGTTCGCCGCCATCCGCTCCAACTTGGCTCAGTACTGCTCCCAATCCAAACATAGAAGCCTCTGTATGGACAAGAAATCGTTTAGTTGGATCAGGAGCAGAAAGTTCAGGTGAGTTAACAAGTGCCGTCTTGAGCTACTGAAATGCCTGTTCGCACTCTGGGGCCCATACTTCTATCTTGGGGAGGTTCTTACGAGTAAAATCAGTGAGGGGTTTGGCTAGGGTGCTGTAGTTGGCCACAAATTTCTGGTAGTACCCTGCGGTACATAGGAAGGCAAGTACTTGTGTTTTAATGCGAGGGCTTGGCGACTGCCTCTATTTTAGCAGGTTCTGGCTTCTGTTGCCCGCTTCCTACCCTGTGCCCCTAGGTATTGAACCTCTGCCATCCCTATATGACATTTGCTGGGTTTGAGGGTCAGCCCGGCTTCCCTGATCCGGTCTAGTACGGCTCCTATGTGGGTCAGGTGCCCTGGACAGGAGTAGCTGAAAATGGCGATCTCATCTAAATTTGCGCATGCTTAATCACGGAACCCATCCAATAACTGATCTGCCATCCTCTGAAAGTTAGCCGGGGCATTCTTCATCCCGAATGGCATGACCTTAAACTGATACAGGCCAAACGGGGTGACAAATGCCGATTTCGGGATAGCGTCCTCTGCTAGCGGAATTTGCCAGTACCCTTTACAAAGATCTATCGTGGTGAGGTACTGGCCCCTGGCCATCTTGTCCAGGAACTCGTCTATCGGTGGCATAAGGCAGGCGTCTGAGGTCGTTTTATCGTTGAGCCTCCGGTAGTCTACACAGAAACGGGTCGTCCCGTCCCATTTCGGTACTAGTACTACCGGGGAGGCCCAAGGGCTGTCAGAATTCTCTATCACCCCTAATTGTAGCATTTCCTCAATCTCCTTCCGCATACTTTCTTTGACTGCTTCTGGTATGCGGTAAGGAGTTTGGCGAAGAGGAGTCTTATCTAGGGTTTCTACCTTGTGAGCTGCTAACGGGGTATAGCCGGGTAGATTGGAAAATGTGGCTCCCTTTTCCTGTATTAACCTTTGCACTTGGGTTCGCTCCTGGGGGTTTAACCGCTCTCCTAACTGTATTTCTCACAGGTCTCCGCTCTGGCCCTCTTGGTCTAGGAGATCTGGTAGTGGCAAATTATCGAAATCCTCGGTGGCAGGGGCACAGATCGCGGTTACCTCTTCAGTGCGCTCGTGGTATGGCTTGAGCATGTTCACATGGAGCATGCGTTTGCCTCCCGCGCCTGTGACCGGGCCGATCACATAGGTGGTATCACAGATCTGTTCTACCACTTTGTATGGGCCCCTCACTCTCCTCCCGAATAACAATTCAAAAGAAGAGAACCCAGTGGATTCTTGGGGTACTTCCCTATACGCAAATAACAAGTGGGTTAGAAACCTTTCCCAGTCCTTCTGAGTGTCTATGAACGTACGGATCATCTGTTTAAGTGTTCCGTTAAACCGTTAACAGAGCACATTAGACTGGGGGTGATAAGCGGAGTTCAAGATTTGTTGTACCCCACATATCTTCCAGAGCTGATGTGTGACTTCCGTGGTAAACTGAGTGCCCCTATCCGAAATAATCTCCCGGGGAAATCCTATGCGGGAGAATATTCGCATAAGGGCCTCTGCTACTGTTTCCGCATGCACTTTGTCAAGGCTACTGCCTCAGGGTATCTGGTGGCATAATCCACCACGGTCGAGACATATCTCTTGCCGGAGGAGCTGGGCTTTGCTAGAGGTCCTATAATATCTACTGCCACCCTACTAAAGGGTTCCTCAATTATGGGCAGAGACCGGAGCCGAGCTTTGTATCTGTCTCCCCTCTTCCCTACCCTTTGGCAGGTATCACAGGTCTGGCAATATCGTTTAACGCCCTGTGAAATACCTGGCCAAAAGAAGTTCTGGATCAGCCTGTGCTTAGTACGGCTGATTCCTAAGTGCCCAGACAGGGGAATATCATGGGCGATATGTAATAGTTCTAACCTATACTTTTGATGCACGTTTAATGGATAAGGGTATGGATCTGGACACCACTTTTTCTGCGTGACGGTACAGCAGTCCTTTGTCCCAGATGTATCTTACCCCTTCTAATCCTGCCTGATCTTTATTTATACGATCTTTGTATACCTGCAGGGAGGGGTCTAGGTCCACTTCAGAACCAAACTCTTGGGGGTTCGCCCATGGCATGACAGTGGGCATGGGGGGGTCATTGCTTACATGAGCCTCAGAGTGGTTAGGTGGAGCTGTGGTGCGGGCCTGTTGCCGGGTCACAACCGGATATGCTTCCTGAACGGTGGACTGAGGAACAAATGCTCCCCCAGGTCGTTGCCCAAAATAATGTCGGCTGGCAAATCCTGAATCATCCCCACATACACGTAACCGTGCCCTGCTCCCCAATTCAAGTGTACTTTGGCAGTAGGTACTTTGTAAATCGCCACCCGTACAGCAACAGTCTCCAGTTAAATTGGGTTTAGGTACTAAATGACTTCGGACTAGTGTTAAGGTAGCCCCAGAGTCACAAAGTCCTTGTACCTTTTCCCCCTCCATATGGACCTCCTGTCGATGCCCTTGCTGGTTATGTGAGGCGGCCTGGATGGGGCTCACCTCATGCAGTGTTCCTAGAGGTTCTTCCATTGGAGTGACGGCCTCGGTTGTTCCATACTGTTCTGTTTGTACACAGTGTACGGTTGCTATGTGCTGCATTATTCCAGCTGGATCTGGGTCGGTTGCGTGGACAGTCTCGCTGGATATGCCCCTGTTGGTTGCAGGTGTGGCACCAAATTGGTGGAGGTGCAGGGTACCTGGGGGTGTAGGTATTTTGGCTTACCCCAGGTCATGGCTGGATAGTGGAGGTCACTGCTGGTATCGTCTGTGTGGGGTTATAAACTGGTCGGTTTTGGGTGCGCTAGTCCCTCCGGGTATCTTGGAACTTATCTTGCAGGGTGTGTGGCTTTCAGTCCCTTACCCAATTCTGTAGGTAGGCAGATATTCCGTCAAACTGTTCCATGACCGTCAATTGGAACAGGCCCTCCAACGTGTTAACCTGGGTGGCTTCCAACCACCCCTTTGCAGCTTGCTGTAGCCGGTGTGCCCACTCTACGTGGGTGTCTTTCGTTGTTTTTTTTTAATGTCCCGAAACTTTATGCGGTATGCCTCTGAGGTGATCGCATACCGGGCTAAAATCGCTTGTTTTACTTTGTCGTAGTCTCTACTGTCCTCATCTGGCACAGCCCGGTACGCCTCTGCTGCGCGACCGGATAGTCTCCCTGCTAGTAGAGGTACCCGATCCGCCTCGCTGATGTTGTGTAGTTGACACAGCCTCTCAAAATCCTGCAGGTAGTCATCTACGCCACCGTCAGCCTCTGAATAGCTTTTGAAGGCTTGGTAGGGAATTTTGGCTTTCCCTGGGGAAATGTTGACCGGTGTCGTGGCTCTTTCTCCAGCTTGCTGGTTTCTCTGAGCATGATGTATTCCTGCACATATGCAAAGATCCTGCCGACCATCTCTTCAGATGGTGGGTTTGGGAATAAAGCCATCCTGCTCCTGAATTCTTTTGCGAATTCATGTTGTTCTTCCTCCATTGGAGGTGCTGCAGCAGCTGCTGCTCTGTCTCCTTCCATCAGTTCTGTAATCAAGATAGCCTTTGCCTTGTTGCTGGCTATTGCTCCTCTTGCTTCAAGTAATTCTTGTAATGTGCTTCGTTTCAAAAGTGCATAATTCGTTCCCATTCACCGACCGTTCGCGGGTTTCCACGTGTTCCCGGCTTCGGTTTCATCCGAATGGGTTAACTCCTGAATTGCTGCTGTTTCTCCTCTATTCATTTCAATTTCTGCCGACCGTTGCTTTGCTGTGTAGTTTCAGTCCCGTCGCTTGCCACCAATTGTAGCGGAGAGGTAGTATAATCCACAGTATTTCCGCTGGGTAACAGGAACAGCATAAAATAATCCAAGGAAATAAATACAGCATACAATAATCCCGGTAGCTGTTAAGACACTAACCGCCAGGTAGATGAAGCCGCCGTTTAGTAAATAATCCCCTTCTCCAGAAATGCAGTTTAAATCCAGCCGACCGCCAAACTCCCGAACGAAGTCCACGAACACGGCAACTCCCGATCAGCAAAACAGTTGAACGCCTTCCACAGCTTAAAATAACGAAAGTGCTGTCCCAGTAATTCCCCCCACAAACGAGACCAAGCTCCGTCTTGAGGGTCAAATAAAGATCTGTTTAATGGGGGCTACCTGCCCGGTATTTATGCAGGTCTCCACAAGGTGGACACTCCCCGAGGGGACCTTGTGGAAGACTGTAAAACATATTGGACAGTAGCCAATCACAGTGGCTTCAATATAAGCCCTTCCCATCTTACCCATAAATCCATCTTCTCTACCCCGGAGATAATTAGGAAGAAACCTAATTATCTCCCAGGGTAGAGACAATCGCCATTTTACATTACAGTAGAAAAAACACATTAAAATACATAACCGAAGGAGTACTGAATGAATATAGTTCGTGTCACATATCCCCAGACAGCCTGGATCTGAGTGCATGTTTTCACCGAATAGCGCTCAGATACGATGTATCTAGTCGAATCGCCATGGAGTCAGTCTTTCACCAGTCCTTCGGTATACGAATGACTCCATGGGACGGCTGTCTGGGTAAAAGTCCATACGAATGAATAAAAACTCCTGAACGACCGACGTTCGCATGCCTTGTCGAAATAGAAGGTAGGCAGCAGCTTCCAGCGGTGTTCGGTAGTTTAAGTGTCCGTTTTTAGTTCCATACAGTTTGTACCGAACACCGCTATGCGTTCGTGTGTCCCAAAATGGCCGCTGCCTCGTGGTCGACATGCGAACTGTGGGGATATTTATGGGATAATAATAGTAACAGTGAGAATTGCCCACTAATTCAATTCTCAGATCCCAAAGAACGTTTATCGTAAGTGAAAGTATTTCATATAATTAATATCACAATGTATAAAAATAGATTTTATTTATATGACTAATTAATAATAATATGATGCAACATGCATGACAATAATCAATGAATATTCAGTATAAAATGATATGCAATACAAAGAAATGGGTATTACGTTTCAATGGCTAAATAGCATTATCTGTCAAGACTTATTTATGACTATCTTTAACACAGACTGAAAGTGAAACTTTTCACAGCGAAGAACAGAATTCCTCAGAGTGCAGCGTAAGGTCGTAAAGTTTATCAGACAGTTAGAATAACCCTTTCAATGCTGGCTAGATCTCCTAGGTAGTTAAGATCTATTCTTATGTAATTTTTAAATAAAATAACATTTAAACCAGTTCATTAGTCATTTCCTGGAACCATCCAATAAGAGAATCTACCATATTTTATAAGCAGATTTTAATTTGTCTAAAAGATATCTTATCTTAATTTAGAGCAAATCAATACACCTGGATAAAAACAACGGTATGCTAACATGTGATATCACATCAATATATAATTATTCTTAATTCCACCTGCAGAATGGAATGTTTATAACTATATATATTTTAGTTAACTAAGATTTCTTAATATGGAAATCTGACCGTGCTTTATCCAGTCATATATAATGCTATTAATACATTTTAATTAATTTAATTTATTAAATGAAACCAGTATAATTACCGGTTGAGTAGATATTTCATCCGATTGGTAGTCTCAGGAACTTATTTGGATGTCTCTCTGCATGGAGGTTGGAGTCCCCAAACTTCCAATTCCTCTCTCCTCTTTTCCTTTCTCCTTTGCATATCTCTTGGATCTGCATATCTTCCCTTTGTCCTAACTTTTAAAGGGCCAGACTCTCTGTACGTCATCAGTTGATAACCCAATAGAAGTACTAGAGGTGTGGTTATCTTCCAGATCGCAATTTAGGTATTTAGTCTATAGAGGGCAGTCTTGTCCCACTAAACATACCTATCCAGGAAAGAGTTAACGTCATTTTGCGTTATCTTTATAGTGCCATAATTTAAAATTTCAAAGGGTTTCTTAAATTTTGTCCAGACTATGTGTCTGGCAAATCTGCTATAATTTCTGATATGGCAGATCATGAACTAAGTTTACCCTTTTCCATACAATGGTACCTTATATATATAGACAGTTAATTATTATTTAATCTTCTCTGTCACAATTGTCTGGGTTTAGATTTGATTATATTCTTCTTATCACTTGTTTATACTATGCTATGCATTCCTTAGCTCTGGCAAAGTGGCTAGTCTTACAGAAAGAAATCTTGTGTCTTTTTTGTTAACTTGGAAATAACAAAATGGAGTCTGGTCTGTTCAGAGTGACTCAGAATATACACTTTTAATTTCTATCATAGCACAAAATGTCTGCCGATATAAATACCCTGACAGAACGACGACCACCCGTACGAATGGAATGGAGAGGTGTCTGCGGTTAACCACAACGTTCTAATTGGGGCCAAGAGGTTAACCAGCAGCACACTCCTCTCCTGGGTGGTCGTTCGGTAGTTTCAATCGGTAGTTTGCAAATTACACGAACGGGGTTATATGAACAGGAAATCCAGCGAACAAAGGGAAACAGACGAACCAGCAATACAGATGAATCTGTCACAGTAGCGTTGTAAGAATCCTTTCTTCCCAAGAACTAGACGACACATAGGCTGGGAGTCAACTGAGCTTTTATTCACAGGTCACAGTATTTATGCAAGTCCCCATGCAAGGGGTTTCCCTACTGACATTCCAGGGGTGGTACCGTAGGGGACTACATGGGGAACTTAACAACCCGGATATTTCTCCCACCATGCACTGCTGCACAAAGGGGGATACTCCCACTAGAATATACAGTTAAGTGGATTATCCCTCCATGCAGCAGAACTGACATTTTACATTAAAATGCATAACTTCCATAATATTCCCTTTATTTAAACGAATGGACGTTCGGTAGATAGCTGGGGTCTGAGCGCACAGTTCGTGAGAATACCGCTCAGATCCCAGCATAACTAACTGAACGCCACACGAGACACACATTATTCCAAGTCACCTTTAAAGTACCAATTGGTATTAGGGGAACAAACTACCGAACGCCCGGGGCTCCCGAACGGCCTGGAAGTCCGGTGGTATTCGTGCCGTCGAGTAGCCGATTTTAGTTCCAGGCGCTCGACAACCAAATACCACTGGGCTTAACAAAGGAACCAAGATGGCCGACGGCCGCATGGTCGGTAGCCGAACGACTGCCACCCAGGAAAGCCTTTAACTAGCGATTGCAACCATGTTGCAGTCGGTTAATGGGCACCGCACGACCTTCTGTGTGTGGTCGTCCATTCGGTAGTTTATTCGTTTCACGGACAGGGTTGAAACGCAATGTTCGTGAAACTACAGTATGAATGCTGGGGTTTTCATGCCGCCAGCATACGAATGCCCTTGTTCGCCTGAATTGTAGATACAGTAATATACTTGGTTCTAACAGCTTTAAAAGGTGTATATAAGCCTATTCATACAGGTATAGTCTTAAGTGGCTAGTTTTGCCACACCGCTCATTGTACCTCTATATACCGCTCATTGTATCTGTATAGAACGCCCAATACTACAGTATACTGCAACCTGTAAGATTACTGTTACTCTATGAAATTAAATTTAAAGTTAACTACATTTTGGCAATCAGTCATTCATTGCACAGTATCACACACATTGTCAAAATATTTATTACTCGGCATTGGGTGTAGACATTATTTTTATCTTTGTTTAGATGTCAGAAGACGACTGTTTACTGAAAAAGCTTGAGATCAGTGTCTCGGAGGCAGAGAAACGGACCGGAAAAAATGCCGTAAACATGCAGGAAACATACACCTCATACCTGGTAGAGACAAGGTGAGAGCAACACACACTGCGCTGAGAGTGACACACACTGCTCCCCTTTCAGAGATAGTGAGAGCCACAGCCACTGCGCAGCTCTGAGACGAAGTGAGAGCGACACACACACACTGCTCCCCTGTCAGAGATAGTGTGAGAGCCACAGCCACTGCGCCCCTCCGAGACACACTGCTCACCTGTCAGAGACCGACACACAGCGACACACGCTCTGCTCACCTGTCAGATACTGAGTGAGAGCCACACTTTTACCTGATGAAGACACACACATCACGTAATATTCTGTGACATTATGTTGGGCAGAGAACGGTGCTATTTTGTGGGTTATTTCCATGGGTAACATTTCAAGGAATTTGCTAAATGTTTGTTCTCTAGATCGTTGGAGCCACCAGCTGAGGGCCAGAATTCCCCTCTCGATGCTCTTTGGAGACGATACAGCGAGTTTGAGTTACTGCGAAACTATCTCTCTGTCAGCTATCCATTCGTGGTGGTTCCCCCATTGCCAGAAAAAAGGGTATCATGTTTATATTTTTATGGCAAACTTTTTAAGTTTGATGGATAGTTAAATACTTGTTAAATATTTATTTGTAAATATGAGACAGAAGTAAATACACTTTAAGAACCCTCTCCATAGTAGCTTACACTCTAGAAGGATCAATTCTTGCAGCCATTTCTTTTAAATGTTGTTTGGTATAGTTAGTTGGTCAGGGTTTTTTTTTGGTTTTTTTTTGTTTTTTAATTCGATTTCAGATTTTGTTTTTTTTTTCCAGCAGAGTATAAGTAGTACATAGTCCTTTATCATGGGTGGTGGTGTTACATGAGTACTAAGTATATAAAACAGTGTACCAAAAGGAGACAATGTATCATTGCGTATAGAAGACATGAGTTTGACTATAGCAGTAAATGGTAGATGTTACATACGGTGGTCAATTTTAACATAAACAATTATTGGAAATACTATAGTATAACAGAACAAAAAGGTATAATACAGTACTTCACTAGTGAGGAACACTTCGAGTTATGGGCGTGTGAAATCAGGGTAGTCATGGTATTTAAGGTAAATAGGCTTGGCGATTCTAGTAACTTGTTTTGGAGCTTTGAAGATCCTAATCTAGACTCTTAGTAACAGGGACGATGGAGAGTTGTAGTAAAACCAAGTTGGCAGGGTTTTAATAATACAGATCCAACCATCTTCCATTGTCATAGCGAAGATCGTGCAGTCTGTGAATTAGCCTTATGTACACCAAGATTGCCTGTGTAATGCCCTGTCCTGGCACAGTCTCTATAAATATACCTCTCTGCTCCCTGGCATAGGCAGAGTTTGTTTGGCACAAACTTTCAGCTGATAACATGGATCCGGACTTTGTGGAGAGGAGAAGAATCGGTTTGGAGAACTTCCTTGTACGAGTTGCTTCGCATCCCATGCTCTGTCATGATAAAATCTTTCATTCTTTCCTTACACAGGTACGTCCATTGTGTCACAGTTAAAGGGACACTATAGGCACCAGACCACTTGAGCTCATTGACGTGCTCTGGGTGCAGTGCCCCTGCCCGTTTAACCCTGCGATTATAATTATTGCAGTTATTAAGAATCTGCAATAAATACACTGCAGAGGTAACTCTACATCTAGTGGCTGTCTACTCGAAGGTGTATTCAGGTAAGTGACTAAAACTTCCTGTGCTGCGGGGGGCAACAATTTTGTATTCCTAGATTAAAGTTTCCCTTTAGGTAAGATCAGATCCTGAAACATTGAGCAGAAAAACCTCCTAGAACCAAGGAGCTGTGTGGGTAAACCTAGCCACTTGGACATTATTTATATACTGTCTCTTTAAGGGTTGCCGGTATGGTTTTCATGTTATGTGTTCCAGCGTGTAATGTACTGTAATGGTAATGCTGTATTTCCTGCCTGGGCTATCTGCCGAAAGCAGATAGCTGATTCCCTTTCGTTTCACGAACGGCACCTTTGCGGGCCGTTCGGGAACCGAACAAACCATCAGTTAATAGCCCATACACTTAGAGGCGTGTGGCGCCTATTAACCGATTGCAACAATGTTGCAATCGGTAATTAGAGGCTCTCCAAGGTGGCCGTCGTTCGACTACCGACCATGCGGCGGTCGGCCATCTTGGATCCTTTGTTCCCTCAGCGGTGGTTGGTCGTCGAGCACATGGTACTAAAAACGGCTACTCGACGGCACGAACACCGCTGAGCTTCCAGGCCGTTCGGGAGGTCTGGGACGTTCGGTATTCTATTCCCTTATACACAATTGGTGTTTTGAAACTATGTTTTAATGAATGTGTTTTTTGTGCGGCGTTCGGTTGTTTTAGCTGGGATCTGAGCGGTAATCTCACGAATGATGCGCTCAGACCCCAGCTATCTACCGAACGTCCATTCGTTTAAATGGACCAGATATTCATAAAGTTATGCAATTTAATACGAATTCTAAGTTCTGCTGCACGGAGGGATAATCCACTTAACGGTACATTCCTGTGGGAGGATCCCTCTCGTGCAGCAGTGCCTGATGGGAGAAATGTCCTGTTCAATAAGTCCCCTCTGGGAATGCCCCTGGGAGGGGACTCAGGAAACCCCTTGCATGGGGACTTGTATAAATTGTGGAGCTGAATTAAAAGACCTCAGTTGACTCCCAGCCTATGTGTCGTCTAGTTCTTGGGAAGGAAGGGTTACTGCAGTGCTGTTTGGATTATTGTATGCTGATTCCCCTGGATTATCCTTTGTTGTTCCTGTTACCCAGCGGAGATATCGTGGATTAAACTACCTCTCCGCTACAGTGCTTCCACATTCTGAGCTTTATTATATTAACTGTGAGCCGGGGCAACACTACAAACACCTTAACCATTTGCAGCCTGTATTAGTTATAATGTTAGTAGTGCCCTGCCATCTCCATCCATTGTGTGTAGTCAAACCATGTTCTTATCTGGCATCCGTGCTGTAGGGCTTGTGTTGCTTAGAGTATAGTTTGCAATACCATTGTCAGCTAACAAACATTCATTGCTTAGCACTTAAAATGTATATATAGTGTATTAGAAAATGATCCCTCCATTATAGAGCAATCTCTCCAATATTCTGTTACAATGCACCATTGTATGATTGCGTACATCCTGGGCAAGAGGAATATTCTCAGCAAATGTATGTTTTATCTATAAATAAATATGCAGATGTATTCCATTATACCTAGACATACCTATTCCCTATGCCAGGGCTCAACATTCCTCTGTTGATAGCAAGGTTTAAATGTTAATGGATCACTATAGGGTCAGGAACACAAACATGTATTCCTAACCCTATAGGATTAAAACCACCATCTAGCCCCCCTGGGCCCCTCATGCCTCCATAAATATAGCAAAATCTTACTGTATTCAAGCCAGAAGCTGTAACTCTGCATGCTGTTTGCCTAAAAAAAAAAAAACAAGCAGTCTGCTGACATCATCAGAAGTGGTAGCCTGATCCAATCACAGTGCTTCTCCATAGGATTGGCTGAGACTGACAAAGAGGCAGATCAGGGGCAGAGCCAGCATGATTCAAACACAGCCCTGGCCAATCAGCATCTCCTCATAGAGATGAATTGAATCAATGAATCTCTATGAGGAAAGTTTAGTGTCTGCATGCAGAGGGAGGAGACACTGAATGTTTGGATGCATTTTAGGCAGCCATGACCCAGGAAGGATCTCTAACAGCCATCTGAGGAGTGGCTAGTGAAGTTATCACTAGGCTGTAATGTAAACACTGCATTTTCTCTGAAAAGACAGTGTTTACAGCAAAAAGCCTGAAGGTAATGATTCTACTCACCAGAACAAATTCAATAAGCTGTAGTTGTTCTGGTGACTATAGTGTCCCTTTTTATAGCCACTGCAAGACTGAATGGTCCATGTCACGCTTACCAGGGCTGAATTGGAACGCTCTAGTTGATAGTGGGTTTTTTTTTGTTTTTGAGCCTGATCTTTTCACCTGATCTGGTGCGGTTATGGGACTGAGTGATAGATTTATCCGTATTAAATAGCATTTTATGTATACCCTTCTGGTTATTTGTCTGTACAATGCATAGTCTATACAGTGCCACCATGTTCTGTATACAACTGGAAGTTTATGTAAATAAACTAGTATTTCAGTGTTGCCTCAGAGAAGCTATGAATGACCGTGGATTCTGTTTGTTTAGGAGAGCGGCTGGAAGGAGGCTGTGAATGAGGCTGGACTGCAGATGAAGGTGAGTTTGCCCTCCCTTTTTCCCTCCACATGCTGTGATTACACACGGGGAGTCCTTGTAGAGGGGTAAAATGGAGCACATTTCTTACAGTGAACCATGCTGTACTGTGATTAGCAGTCTCCGCTTAAATGCACCTTCTTTGTCTAGCCTGGGTGGGGGGAGGTGACCATGGTAGCCTCCTTTTTAATTCCTGTTTTGTTTTCCAGACGGACTCCAGATTAAAAGCACTAAATGCAACATTTCGTGTTAAAAACCCAGATAAGTGAGTAGAGCTTTGCTAATTCCCCAATCTGTCCCTCCTAATGCTCTGTGCGAGGTTCACTCTAATCTGTGCTATTGTGCTGGCTGAGATTTATCAAAATGATCTGAAAAGTGTACTTTTGTTATTATTTAAGATGGAAAGTATTATTAAAGTAGAACGGTCATTGTCTGGGGACTTTGCATAATTTGCAAAGACCCTCAATAGTGACATTGCTGCTTGTAGTGGCAAAGTTGAATTTAACTTACCATCCTCTTCCCGATGATCCTCTCCTGCTACTGGAGGGTGCCACCAGCCAATGGAGGATCCCGCAAGAATACAGGAACCTACATAGAAAGAGCTAATTTCTCTGCATCCATCACTGCTGATGGCTGAGGGATTGACACTTCTTGACAGCGGTAGCTTTGCCCAGTGTCAAGGGGAGGATAAATACTGAAAGTAGTCCCTACTTTGTCTGTTTATAGCGCTTGACTGGGTTTGAATTTCAACACTGTCAATATGAAAATTTCCTAAAGGGTTTTATTTTTAAGAAATACTCAGTTTGTTGTGGAGAATAACCTTTCAAAACTTGTATACATGAAAAATATAATAAATACAAGCTGCTAACAAACAATGCATTCTCCACAAGAAGTGCAATATTATTGTCTCAAGCAACAAAACTCCTCCAAAGTGACCATCTGGACTGCGAGCCAGTCGGGGGCTCTGTTACACCATCCATATTTGTGGAGGATAAGCCAGAGAGGTTGACAGTGCTACTGAATTTTTCGCACCAGACACCTACACAGACCCCACCCGGGGAAGGTCTCAAGCACAATACGTGTTTGGTTCCGTGGAACTCTGGTGTTCACTCCTTGGTTGTCTGGGGCTGGTATACTGCTCTTCCGTGGCCTTCCTGCAGTATCTCTTCGAGTAATCATTGTGATTCAAGCGTTCAGCATCGAATGATTGTTGTGGCACTGCAACCCATGTTTATTTCTCACACCCTGTACATTTGAATGTTCGTACTCCAACAGAGTACCCTCCATTGATGGACGCTTCCTAGCTTGCGCCGCGGACCACAAGCACCACAATGGACACCGCAGACTCCGCAACCGCTGTAGCTTGACCGGAGGCTCACCATCTTCATTCCACCCTGGATCAGCTTCTGTCCTCCAGGACTGTGTGAGAAAGACCTCATCTTCAAGGAGAGCATGTCAGGAACAACCTCTTAAAAGTCCTAAGTGATTCAAGCTTAGGGGAGCATGCCGAGCATAGCAATCCCTAGTGTGATTATAACAGCTCCCTCCAATAATGAGACATGGCTATGTTTAGAGGGACAAGAAAAACTGTCTAAACCTTTATTTTACTTGGGACTAGCCCATATGGTCATTACATTAACAATGCTGTGAAAACTCAATAAAATTACAAACAGCCAAATCATAGCAGGCAACATACAGTGACTTATTATAACACAATGGCATATTTTTAAAGGGGTGGGGAAGACAATATTTAACAGAAAATATCTCACGTGCCTGCAGAATTAGCAATATGCAAATCTACCGGAACATGCAAATGAACCAGTCTTACTATTCAGGTAGTGCATATTGCTGTTGCTACCAACAGAGGGCACTAGACAAGTTTCTTAGCCAAATCCACCTAGTTGGTAGCAAACCTCAGCAGTACAGGAGAGCAGGCAATACATTACACAGTACACACACACACACACACTATAAACAATTACATTACACACACCCTGCACCTATAATAGGTACAGGGTGACTAAAACATAAGATAAATAAAGCAACCTTCATAAATAGTCTGTCTGAAGGTAGAATAGGGGCTTTAAAGCGTCAATCACAGGGGAGGAGGCTGGCAAGCAGGCCTCTCCAGGACCAAGTGGCGAAGGGCCCTTCGTCACACATACGTCTAGGTTTCTTTTCACCTATTTCCTGCACACTTATATGCGACCTTGCAGCTCACCCGTGGTTTCATACCATCTTGATTGATCTAAGCTGTACCTCATGTTAATGTTCTGATTTTAGATTCCATAGCAGTCATAGTCAATAAATTAAAAATTTGATGCATCACTTGTCTACATATCCGATTTTGCGTGTCTGGTATTCTGCTCTGTTTATCTCACAATGTATAATCTAACAGCTTTTTTTTTTTTTTTTATTGTTTTGGTCTTGCCTGCACCTCAATAAAAACATTGTTTGTTTGTTTTTTGTGTGTGTTTTTTTTTGTTTGTTTTTTTGTCAATCTATATAAATCTCTGCTTTGTGCTGTGTTCAGGTTTTTCCAATGTTGTTTGCTATAATCAGTGAGCACTGTGCTGTACAGTTAAGTGAGCATGCTGTCCTACTAACAGGCTGTTTATCGTCCCCTCTCCAGGAGGTTTACAGAGTTGAAGCATTACAGTGATGAAGTACAGTCTGTTATTTCTCACCTCCTTCGGGTTCGTGCGGTGAGTAAAATGTGTTACCATCATTGATTTGGTTATAGCTGGCTGTGTATGGGCAATGTGCCCTGGAACAAGTCACCGCATACATCACATTCTTTCAAGGCCACCTAAAATCTCCCATTTTAAGTAAAATATACAGGAATTTGATCAACACCTGTTTCCCCACCATTGTTGGTCCTGGGAGCAGCACGTGCCAGCTGCAGCATGGGCACTAGACCGTGCGTATTCCTTATTCAACCCATAGGGCTCTCCTCAAATGCACAGGGTTCCCAGGCCTTATTGTGAGACTCCTGTGGGCTGGTAGGGGTGATTAACCAACAGGGCTCCAAGCTCTACCTAGAACACACATTATTATACAGTGAATCAAAATAAGTCATTGTAGCAACCCTGCAGTTTCTGTCTGTACATGTAATGCACGTCCCAGCTTGTCTATATTGTGTACCTCGAGGTGAGAATCACCAGAGGAAATGGAAAAATTGCATTTCTTTGCTTTTCAAGGTACCCACATGTATGCCAGTAGGGCACAACAGTCTGGCTACTCTGGCACTGGACACTTTACATGTATCAAACCAAATGGCTTTGAATTTGTGTTAAAATATTTAAAGGGACACTATAGGCACCCAGACCACTTCAACTCTCTGAAGTGGTCTAAGTGCATAGTCCCAGGTCCCTTAACTGCAGTGGTAATTATTGCAGCTTTTAATAAACTGTTATAATTTCTTGACAGGACTAACTCCATCTCCTAGTGGCTGTCTACTAGACAGCCACTAGAGGGACTTCCTGTTCGTTAGGCAAATTTTGGTTGCCCAATGACACCCAAAACCCCATAGGAAGGCATTGTGTAATGGTTTCCTATGTGGGAAGTCCTAATGCGAGGGACATCCGAATTGGAATCCGGTAAGTGACAGAAAAGGTTTTTATAGGGAAGGGCGCACTATAGGTAGCTTGTTTTCCTGGCACTAGAGTTTCCCTTTAACATAGCTCAGCAGGGCAACAGGTGTTTTAACCCCTTAAGACCGAAGGGGGTTCTATGCCATCCCTATTTTGGCGGCTCTAAACGCCGCAGGGCGGCATAGGACGCCCTGGGCGGTCTTGCCTCCCACGTGGCCGGCGGCACATGGCCGCTGCAGATCGCTGTCGGGGGGCATGTCTGGCCCCCCAGACAGCCCCCCTGTGCCCGGGGACTGCGATCTGCAGCTTCCAATCACAGTGACAGGCTGTCACTGCGACCGGTATTTACCATGTGCCAAAAAAATCATCTGACACATGGAGCCGTGGCATTTTCACTCTGCAGATTGCGATCGGGGGACATGTCCCTAAAGGGTCAGTGACGGTGATCTGCAGAGTATGGTCGCAGTGAGAGGCTGTCTCTGCGATCTGATCGCAGAGACAGCCTCTCACTGCGATCAGAGTTACTATTTGTCAGCCTATTGGCTGACATATTTAACTACAGGCAGGATCGAGGGGGGGGGGGGGCATGCCTGGCCACACAGGCACTCCCCCTGTGGCCAATTACCGCAATCTGCAGGAGATGATCACAGTGACAGCTGATCCTGTGTGTCAGCCACTGATGTAAAATCACTGGCTGACACTGTCTCTGCCCCTCTCCTCCCCTCTTAACCCCTTAGGTTAAAAATTAAAATAAATTAGTTACAAATAAAATATACTTAGATTTTATATATATTTTGGCCAGTGTTTGTGACCAAGTGGCTACTAAAAATGACTGGACATACCCCGTTTGCAATACCTTGGGTTGTCTACTATTGCAAATAGTATGCCATCATGGGGGTAATTCTCATTCCTGGGCTACCAATCTGGCGAATTTCAATGTGTAAAACCTGAAAAGTGTAACATGCTATATTTGATCCTGTAACTTCCCAAAACACCATAAAACCTGTACATAGGGGGTGCTGTTTTACACGTGAGACCTCGCTGAATATAAATGTGTGTATTTTATTGCAGTAAAAGCAAAACAGTATGACATTCACAGTTAGAATGTCACGTAGAACTAAGAAAATGTTATAAAATCTTATTTTCTCTTTTATATTTTATTCATATTAAATTTATGTTCCATGCCTAAATATTTGATGTTAAATGAAAGCCCTGTTTCCCCTGAATAAAATGATATATAATGAGTGGGTGCATTTAATATGAAAGAGGTAAATTATTGTTGAACAGAAATATAGTAAAATTCTGTGGTTTGTTTACATTTTTTTTTTTTTAGATCACAACTTGTACATTTTGGCTGCGGTCTTAAGGGGTTAATGAGGGACACATGTTGTACTGCATGTTGTGGTTTAAATAGCCAATACGTTGTAATTGAGTCTTTGTATTTGAAGTTTATCTTCTGTTTTGTTTTTATTTTATTGGTATGTCTTAAAAACTGTTCCTTTTTTTTTAAAGTTAAGAAACTATTTTTGTATGAGCATCTAGAACATCTATGGATGTTATGCTCCGTAGATGTTTTTTGTGCTGCAGTGTCCCCACTGCTCCCCCTCTGACATCATTAACTCGGGAGCATTGCATGACATCATTGTGTAACATGTTGCACAGTGGGATGTTTGGCTTCACAGTGAATTGAAAACCGAATTGGCTACATTAAGGTCGGATTGTAGCCGAATTGGCTACAGTAAGGTCGGATTGTAGCCGAATTGGCTACAGTAAGGTCGGATTGTAGCCGAATTGGCTACAGTAAGGTCGGATTGTAGCCGAATTGGCTACAGTAAGGTCGGATTGTAGCCGAATTGGCTACAGTAAGGTCGGATTGTAGCCGAATTGGCTACAGTAAGGTCGGGTTGTAGCCGAATTGGCTACAGTAAGGTCGGGTTGTAGCTGAATTGGCTACAGTAAGGTCGGGTTGTAGCTGAATTGGCTACAGTAAGGTCGGATTGTAGCTGAATTGGCTACAGTAAGGCCGGATTGTAGCTGAATTGGCTACATTAAAGGACCACTTTAGTGCCAGGAAAACATACTCGTTTTCCCGGCACTATAGGGTCTCTAGGTCCCCCCCACCCTCTGGGCCCCCCTCCCGCCGGACTCTAGAGGGTGGAAGGGGTTAAATCTTATCTATTTTCCCCTGCCGGGCTCTCGGCACAGGGAACTCTCCTCCTCCTTTTCACCGTCATCGGCTGAACGTGCATGCGCGGCAAGAGCCAGTCCATCTGAAACCATTCTCAATGCTTTCCTATGGACGCTGGCGTCTTCTCATTGTGAAAATCACAGTGAGAAGCAAGGAAACGCCTCTAGCGGCTGTCAATGAGACAGTCACTAGAGGCTGGACTAACCCATTTGTAAACATTGCAGTTTCTCTCAAACTGCTATGTTTACAGCAGAAAGGGTTAATCCTAGATGGACCTGGCACCCAGACCACTTCATTAAGCTGAAGTGGTCTGGGTGCCTATAGTGGTCCTTTTGAGGTCAGATTGTAGCTGAATTGGCGAATTTTAATGCTCTGCTAATCTCACCTAAATTTTATAACATTCCATTTGTAACGTATCACCGTTTAGTGGATAAACCAGTGTTGTGTCTGTCACTCCAAGTCTGGTAAGCTCTGTGTTTGTGTTACAGAGGGTGGCTGACCGGCTATACGGCGTGTACAAAGTACATGGTAACTACGGCAGAGTGTTCAGGTTAGTTCTATCGCTCAAATGGAACATGGATCAGCGCTGTGTGATATAGTAAGGGGCTAGAAACAGGTAGATAGCTGCAACCTATAGATATGAGGTTCCCTCTAAAATCCTCAAGAAAGAAATGGCAAAAAACAGAAATAATAGGTCGCGCTTCAACAAATAAATATAATATATTAGCATACAATAAGAAGCGTAGAGAAAAATTATTTTATAATTAATAATAAATAGTCCAAATACTTGGTGTACTTAAGATAAATTCCAATGGATAGATGAAGATCTCAGTCCTTAATGTTTGTCTCTTACTGTGTTCGGCAGAGGAGTAGTGTATTCAATGAGAAACAGGATCTTCTAATGCGAGCGAAGTCTTGACTTGATGGTAACCATGAAAAATAAAGAAAACAGGGAGAATCCAATAGTGTAGATTGTCTGCAAATAACTGAGAGTATGAGGAATAATAGGGAGGTAATACACTCACTTATTTCTGAGCATATACTTGCTCTAGTATATTAGGCATTCAGTGGCGTTTGTCCCCCACTGGTAGGATATAGGTGAAGATGATTCCTCCGTATAAGAAAAGGAATAAAAAACACAATATAGTGCTCACTGGGTATAAATAAAAATAAATAAAATGAGGGAATAAAAATACTCACATTCAGATGAGCAGAATAGACTGCTCAATATAAACGCACGAGTGGTACAATCCCCACCCAGGATTCTTGGCTGTATGTAGACTCCAAGGTGAAAAGTAACCGGGTACCAGGAAATAGATAAAATTAGATAAAAAAGGTATATGGCAAAAATATGATAAAAGAGCCAATATTCCTTTATTAACACAGTATAAAATATAAATAATAGCCAAAACGCGTTTCGCCACACAGGGCTTTATCAACTGGCAATAGTAAAAAACAACCTGGTACATAGATACTTATATAAACTTAGATAAAACATGTTAATTCAAATTTTGGCGCCAAAATGACGTCATCAGTGCAATGAATAAAATTTAAAAAACATAAAACATAAAAGAAAAGATACATGATATTAGTAAAACAGTATCTGTGATAATCATTAAGTTTTAGAGTTAAAACGAGTATTATTTGCAGAAATAAAAGGATAAAAAAGAATAGGGAATCATGTGATCGCTGTATAATGCGATCACATGATGACTAATAGTGCAGCATGGGAGATGTAGTCGGGGGTGGTCACGTGATCGCAAACCTGCGCGACCACGTGGCTCAACCGCACGGATTGGGAGAAGGCAGTAGTCAGACGGAGGTCGGCAACTGGCAACACACCTCCGTCTGACGTCTGCTAAAAGGGCGGCAACTTTCGCCGCAAGTGCATGTGGGGCATGTAGTGATTCGGACGGAGGCTAGCTTAATAAAACACGCCTCCGTCCGACATCATTTAAGGGGGCGGTATAGAATGCCGCTCATATATGGCTGTATGTAAATAAAACCCCATGTACCTAAATATAATGAAACAAATACGGACAGTAACACATTGGTGTAATTTGCAAGAGAAAATGAAAATATGAATGAATGAGTAAATATTATAATTGACAAAGTGAATACTGACAATGGGTAGATAAAACATCTAAAGGGAGAAGAGCAAATGCTGATGAATAGAAATGAATATGTTAATGAATATAAATTTAAAAATAAAATAAAGATAAAAATAAAATGAAAAAAAAATAATAATAAATAATAAAAATAATAATAAAATTAAAATTAAATTAAAAAAAAATAATAATAATTACATTTTAATATGGCTAGTTTATAAAAAATTAAAAAGGTCAAATTCAGCATTTAAACCTTCAGGAAAGAGTTTTAAGTTGAAAAACCCAATACATTTCCCTTTTTCCTAAAGCTTTAGTTATATCTCCACCTCTCCATGGGAGAGTAACTTGTTCAATCCCAGTGATTTTTAAAAGGGTAGGGTCTTTATTATGTGTAAGAAAGTGCTTAGAAACTGAGTGGTTTTCATAGCCTCTTCTAATATTGCGGCAATTTTCTGCCAGTCTCACTTTTAGGCATCTTTTAGTCATGCCCACATATTGAAGTCCACATGGGCATTCCAGTAGATATGACAGCCTATAAATTCTTTAATTGTATAGGAAGTTTTAGTGATGCTAGAAGAAAAGTGAGTAATTTTAGAGTTTATAATTTTTTTTGTGGTTCTACACACAATGCATTTATTGCACTTAAAACAACCTTTCGGCCTAGATAAAAAGTTTTTATTTTGTAATGCATTCTCTTTCGTATAAATTTTTTGTAAGGATTGTTCTAAAGTTAGGAGCTCCTCTGAACACAACATTGGGTCTGTCTGGGATATAATCTTTCAGAAGATTGTCCTGTTTTAGAATATGCCAATGTTTGTTTAAAATTTTTTTTAGAATTTTATTCTTATTATTAAAATCCAGTATAATAGGTAGTTGAGGAGGGTCTACTTTTTTAACCTTGTATTCGAGAAGCTCCTTTCTTTCCTTCTTTTTTACTGCCTCTAGGGCTGTATTTAGCTTTTCTGCTTCATAATTTTTATCTAAGAACATATTTTTCAATGAGGTAGACTGAACGTTAAAATCAGCTTTTTGAGAACAGTTTCGGTGAAGGCAGAGAAATTGGCTTTTTGGGATTCCATCCAACCAGGGTTTATGATGACAACTAGTTTGATCAATGATGGTATTGGTGCAAACTTCTTTAAAGAAGGTTTTAGTTTGGATACAGCCATCTTTTATAAAAATATTTAAATCTAAAAAAATTAACTGACGTTTTGCTAAAATCTGAAGATAAAACTATACCTCTGTCATTAGTATTTAAAAATTCTAAAAACAGCTTTAAAGAGGTTTCAGAACCTTGCCAAATAAAAAACAAATCGTCAATATAACGGAAATAGGAAACCAAGTTTGCCCGCCAGTCATGGTCACCCCAAACTGCCGAGGATTCCCAATCGGCCATGAACAAATTAGCGTAGCTGGGGGCAAACCTGGTTCCCATAGCCGTACCCTTCTTCTGTATATAAAATGAATCTAAAAACCAAAAATAGTTGTTCGTAAGAATTATATCTATACCTTGTATAATAAAATCAATTTGGGAATCTGAGATGGAGCTATTCTGTTTCAAAGACCTCTCTACTGATTGGCAGCCAATATCATGAGGAATTATAGTATACAGTGATTGCACGTCACATGTTACCAATATATAGTCATGGCACCAATTAAAATCATTTAAAAAAGATAAGAGTCATAGAGTCTTTCAAATATGACCTAGTTTTTTTGACCAGAGGCTGAAGTAGGATATCGATATATTCGGAAAGATTAAATAAAACAGAGTTAATACCCGATACAATTGGCCTCCCAGGAGGTTCTCTTGCATTTTTATGGATTTTCGGTAGAAAATAAATAACTGGAATTTTAGGGTAAGGGATGGTGAGGTAATCAAATTCATGTTTATTTAAGATACCTGTATCTAATCCTTTTTTCAGAAACACACTTAAGTTTTCTTTGATCTTAGAAGTAGGATCATAAGGTAATTTATCATATACTTCAGGATCGTTAAGTTGACGATTTGCTTCTTTCCTGTACATAGCCTGGGACTGTATAACTAAACCCCCACCTTTGTCGGCGGGTTTAATAACAATATCCTCATCTTTTTGAAGTTCCTTTAAGGCTTTCCATTCCTTCTGTGTGAGATTCTGGTGATCATATTTAGAGTGTTTAATTTTTTCAAGGTCATGAAGGACTAGTTTCTCGAAGACTTCTATAGAGCCTGATTTAAAATTAGAAGGGTAAAATTTAGAAGGATTTTTTAAGATAGTATGTGTAGTGGAACGATCAGTAGTTGTAACAGGATCTGAGATTTGTGGTGACGAACTTGGTTCTGCAGAGATGTTACTGTTTTGGGCAAAAAATCTTTTTATTGTTGCTTTTCTAACAAACTTATTTATATCCAGGAATGTTTGAAAAGGTTTAAACGAATTTGTGGGGGCATATTTTAAACCTTTGCTTAAAACTAAAATTTGAGTAGATGTTAAAACTTTTTGGGAAAGGTTAAAAATGCCTAATTTTTTCTCGTCTATATTTGTTATGGTCTCTCTTTCCTTTCTCTTTTGTAGTCTTCTACCTCCTCTCCTTCCTCTATACTTAAACTTCTTTTCCTTGTTCTGGGTAGGTATGGAGTCTGTGTGTGGGGTAGGTTCTGTGGGCGGATGTTTAAAAAATTGTCCTCAATCTCTGAATCAATGGATAATAATTGATGCCTATTGTTGTGAATGTAGTTGGGTGGTGACTTGGGAGGATCTGGGTGTTTGTGACTGTAACGGATCGCCTGGCACCCCGACTGGGTACCTCCGTTAAAGGATGCTCCTAGCGCTTTCTGAGGACTCCAAACACTGCAGCAGACACCACAACCACCGAACCACCGGAGAAGCATATGAATCCTCTCAAGCATATGAATGCTGTAGACAGTTGAATAGGAACCATACGAATAGGTTTACTCTCCTAGCAGTCAAACTGGAACAGCATACAATAAATCCTTCCCCCAATAATGAGGCGACACTTCACTTTGAGGGTTAAGCAGGAACTCCCTGTACTGTCACATACAGTCTCTTTTATTCCCAATCCACAAACATAGTACAGCCCACGGGGCGTTACAAAACAACCAATCACATCACAGTTACATCCCACATATTCCCTCCCCTTATCCTGAGAGGAAACTCAATTATACATACAGTTAAAACATACTTTCTACCCAACTTTCATAACTCCAAAACCATACATCACATTCACATAAAATTACATATTCACAATCAATCCATTCAGGGGAACAACATATTCAAAAATGGCACAAATCAGACAAGGGGTTCAAAAGTTAGTAAAAAGTCCTTTGTGGCTAAATGAAGCATGGCTTTCTAGCCCAAACCAGTTTCAGAGTCTTCTATCCTGGAGATAAGTAATTCAATTATCTCCCAGGACAGACACAAGACTCCATTAAGCACATGGTTGCAAAAAGACACAAAACACTTTAAAATACATAAAGTCACATTTACACATAACACACAGACATTTCACATATCCCCAGATAGCTGGGATCTGAGTGCACATTATTAGATGAATGGCACTCAGATCACACAAATAAGCCTTTCTGCAGGGGAAATAAACAGTTTAACCTGCAGGGCCATAGTCCAAAGGGAGCAGGCGAGCAACCAGGCTTCTCCAGTTCACAGTGGCGAGGTTGGTTTCGCCACAGTGACCAAACCTAGATCTCTGTGGCCTAGGTGTTAAAGGTTGAGTGTAGCTGGATCTATTAGTAGTCCTTTAGCAGACGTCAGACGGAGGTGTGTTGCCAGTTGCCGACCTCCGTCTGACTACTGCCTTCTCCCAATCCGTGCGGTTGAGCCACGTGGTCGCGCAGGTTTGCGATCACGTGACCACCCCCGACTACATCTCCCATGCTGCACTATTAGTCATCATGTGATCGCATTATACAGCGATCACATGATTCCCTATTCTTTTTTATCCTTTTATTTCTGCAAATAATACTCGTTTTAACTCTAAAACTTAATGATTATCACAGATACTGTTTTACTAATATCATGTATCTTTTCTTTTATGTTGTATGTTTTTTAAATTTTATTCATTGCACTGATGACGTCATTTTGGCGCCAAAATTTGAATTAACATGTTTTATCTAAGTTTATATAAGTATCTATGTACCAGGCTGTTTTTTACTATTGCCAGTTGATAAAGCCCTGTGTGGCGAAACGCGTTTTGGCTATTATTTATATTTTATACTGTGTTAATAAAGGAATATTGGCTCTTTTATCATATTTTTGCCATATACCTTTTTTATCTAATTTTATCTATTTCCTGGTACCCGGTTACTTTTCACCTTGGAGTCTACATACAGCCAAGAATCCTGGGTGGGGATTGTACCACTCGTGCGTTTATATTGAGCAGTCTATTCTGCTCATCTGAATGTGAGTATTTTTATTCCCTCGTTTTATTTATTTTTATTTATACCCAGTGAGCACTATATTGTGTTTTTTATTCCTTTTCTTATACGGAGGAATCATCTTCACCTATATCCTACCAGTGGGGGACAAACGCCACTGAATGCCTAATATACTAGAGCAAGTATATGCTCAGAAATAAGTGAGTGTATTACCTCCCTATTATTCCTCATACTCTGTTATTTGCAGACAATCTACACTATTGGATTCTCCCTGTTTTCTTTATTTTTCATGGTTACCATCAAGTCAAGACTTCGCTCGCATTAGAAGATCCTGTTTCTCATTGAATACACTACTCCTCTGCCGAACACAGTAAGAGACAAACATTAAGGACTGAGATCTTCATCTATCCATTGGAATTTATCTTAAGTACACCAAGTATTTGGACTATTTATTATTAATTATAAAATAATTTTTCTCTACGCTTCTTATTGTATGCTAATATATTATATTTATTTGTTGAAGCGCGACCTATTATTTCTGTTTTTTGCTAGTTCTATCGCTCGCCTTCTTTTAACTGTTAAACCATCTTTATAAACTCTGCGTATAAAGACCACGCAGACACATTGTGTCTAAATAAATTACACAGTCTGAAATCTGGCCAAACAGAAACTAATCCTAAATTTTGCCTGCCCCTAGCAATAATCGCTTAAACTAGCCAGCAAGTAGAAATACCCAGCTTCATTACTAGGTATTACTAGGCTACCCATATTTAATTTCTAGCTATAACTAGTCTATCTGTCATTCATTGCTTGCTATAACTAGTCCACCCGTCTTTAAAGGGACACTCTAGTCACGAGAACAACTACAGCTTATTGAATTTGTTCTGGTGAGTAGAATCGATACCTTCAGGCTTTTTGCTGTAAACACTGTCTTTTCAGAGAAAATGCAGTGTTTACATTACAGCCTAGTGATAACTTCACTGGCCACTCCTCAGCTGATAGAGATCCTTCCTGACTCATGGCTGCCTAAAATGCATCCAAACATTCAGTATCTCCTCCCTCTGCATGCAGACACTGAACTTTCCTCATAGAGATTCATTGATTCAATTCATCTCTATAAGGAGATGCTGATTGGCCGGGGCTGTGTTTGAATCATGCTGGCTCTGCCCCGATCTGCCTCCTTGTCAGTCTCAGCCAATCCTATGTGTAAGCATTGTGTTTGGATCAGGCTACCACTTCTGATGATGGCAGTGGGCAGGTCTAAAGGAAACCGCAAGAGCTAGCAGCTTCAGACTTGAATACAAGTAAGATTTTGCTATTTTTAGGGAGGCATAAAGGGACCCGGGAGGCTAGATGGTGGTTTTAACCCTATAGTGTCAGGAATACATGTTTGTGTTCCTGGCCCTATAGTGCTCCTTTAATTACGAACTATAAATACTCTGCCTTTCATTCATTGCTTGCTATAACTAGTCTGCCCATCCTTAAATACTAGATACAGCTAGTCTGCCCATCCTTAAATACTAGATACAGCTAGTCTGCCCATACTTAAATACTAGATACAGCTAGTCTGCCCATCCTTAAATACTAGATACAGCTAGTCTGCCCATTCTTAAATACTAGATACAGCTAGTCTGCCCAAACTGTCAATCATTTCTAGCTGTAACTAGTCTGTTATTTATTGCTTGCTATAGCTAGTCTATCTGTCCTTCATTACATCGATCAATCAGAATGGGTTTTAACTGGCTTATAATGTCTTTAATCAAGGGGTTATTGAGTACTTTCTCTAAGATATTGGTCCGTCTTTTTCTAGATGCCCTACTGGAGCACTTGTTGGTATCTTTTAGTCCATCGTTCCTCTGAACACCAGCTATTTAGTGCCGGTGGTGCAGACTATAGCTGTGCGCAGCATGCTAAGAATAAAAATCCCAAATTTCTTGTATATGATACAGGCAAGTAATGCTGAGGTCTCTTTTCTTGTCTATAGTGAGTGGAGTGCAATTGAGAAGGAGATGGGAGACGGCCTTCAGAGTGCAGGACATCACATGGATGTGTGAGTAGTGGTCGATAGTGAGAGCTGTCTGTTAAATATGGGTTAGGTTGTACTCTTGTGAGTAAATAAGTGATAGTCAATGGGAATTGCAGAAACCCTCAGTGTGGGATGTAATGTTTGCATTGATTGATTGAGGTGACTGTCCACCAGGTATGCTGCGTCAATTGATGACATTCTGGAAGAGGAGGAACATTACGCCGATCAGCTTAAGGAGTATTTGTTCTACGCTGAAGCCTTGCGGTACGATCTTATATTCCCACTTGGTTGGCATTTTACTTTAATGAGATTAATTTGCTTCAGGTAAGAGCCGTGTCTGAGATGTTACCAGTTGCTGTCATGGGGTTATCAGGAGCTGGTGTCACAGGATTTTGATTTCTATAGGAATTCTTGATGTTAAAGTATGTACATTCAGAGCTTGCTATAATTACACATTTATTGCGTTCAGTGGATACAAACTGTGTACATGGTTTGTATGAAATGCACATTAATCGTGTTGTTTCCAAAAAACTCTTAAACCAGGATTTCTCCGTATTCTTACTCTGGCCCAAGAGATTGGAAGCACGTTCTATAGTAGCTTTGTCCACATCCTGCTTCCTGCCAGTTCATGGACAGTGTGCAATAATTATATTTTCTCTTTGTTGCTTCTCACCTTGCTGTGTGATCACTTGCTGTGATCTAGAAATTGGGAAAATACACTGATGCATTGTAAATTGGACTTTTTAATCTCCAATTTCCCTCCCACTGGGACTAGCCCATTAAGCTGTGTATATTTTAATGACCGGATTGGCTAAATGTTTGCAGTGTTTGAGCACACTTTAAAAAAGCATTGTGTGTGCGCTAAGTGTTTAATGGTTCTGGTTTCAGGGCTGTGTGCAGGAAACACGAACTCATGCAATATGATCTGGAGATGTCTGCCTTGGATCTGGCGTCCAAGAAACAACAGAGCGAGGAGCTGGCAACAGGGGTACGTCTGTCTTATTATATATATTCCTGAGACCAGCAACATCTAAACCATATAATCTGCTCTGTACTGATTTTATGGACTCTGAAATACCATCCAAGAATCTCAAAGATCTCACTCTGTCTACAGTCTAGCCATTCCTGAAATAACTGCTGTCCTTTATATATTTATTTGGATTTTGTTGTTTGTCTTGAGAAATCTGTTTTGTAAACCTACAACACTGAAAGTTGTAAGAAAAGTAAAGATACACAATTTTTTGTCTAGAAAGGTTGTGTTGTTAGTATTAATAGATGGAAACGGGTAATTGCAGCAAATCAGGATCTGTAGATTGTTCGAAGTATGTATACAGCATCGCTTTCTCTATTTACAGTTGTTTTAACCCCATAAGGACCGCAAATGTACCTCATATGTCCGCGGCTAATTTGAGCACACGTCGAGGCATCGTGGAATAACCCCTCTCACTTCCGGGCACCTGACTTACGGGTTGTCGCATGTGGCGCCTGGCAGAGCAGAGCACCGGAAGCCATCAGGCAGGCTTCCGATGCTCTGCCTATACCAAGTGCCTCGAGGAGTAAAAAAATAATTTTAAAGGTTTTTAATTTTTTTTTTTTAAATTGACCCCTCCCTCTCCCTCCCCATGTACTTACCGATCGCCGCCGTTCGGTCTACTTCTGAGGAGGACTGTCTGGGTGGTCACATGGCCGCAATAGGTGACCACAGTGCTGCCAGCAGGGGGACTGCCGGAACGGACAGGCAGTCCCCCTGCTGTTGGAAAAAGTTTAGAAAAATATAGTTAATTTTAAAAAAATAATAATTTTATGTGTGTTTATGTGTGTGTGTGTGTGTGTGTGTGTGTGTATATATAAATATATATGTAATTTTATTCTAACTGTATTTTGATATTTAATATATATTTATATTAAAATTCACTGTAGCGGAGAGGTAGTATAATCCACAGTATCTCTGCTGGGTAACAGGAACAGCATACAATAATCCCGGTAGCGTTGTAAGAATCCTTCCCTCCCAAGAACTAGATGACACATAGGCTGGGAGTCAACTGAGGTTTTATTCACAGGTCACAGTATTTATGGGATTCCCCATGCAAGGGGGTGGTACAGTAGGGGACTACATGGGGAACTTAACAACCTGGACATTTATCCCATCAGGCACTGCTGTACGAGAGGGATACTCTCACTGGAATATACAGTTAAGTGGATTATCCCTCCGTGCAGCAGAACCAACATTTCACATTAAAATACATAACTTATACATCATTCACTTTATTTAAACGAATGGACGTTCGGTAGATAGCTGGGGTCTGAGCGCACAGTTCGTGAGAATACCGCTCAGATCCCAGCATAGCTAACCGAACTCCGCACGAAATACACATTATTTTCTAGTTGCATTTAAAATACCGATTGACCGTAGGGGAATAAACTACCGAATGACCAGGGCTCCCGAACGGCCTGGAAATCCAGCGGTATTCATGCCGTCGAGTAGCAGATTTTAGTTCCAGGCGCTCGTCGACCAAATACTGCTGGGCTAACAAAGGAACCAAGATGGCCGACCGCCGCGTGGTCGGTAGCCGAACGACGGCCACCTAGGAAAGCAATTAATTACCGATTGCAACAATGTTGCAATCGGTTAATGGGCGCCACACGACCTCCTGTTTGTGGTCTCCCATTCGGTAGTTTATTTGTTTCACGAACAGTGTTGAAATTCACTGTTCGTGAAACTATTGTAGGTTTGCTGGTGGCTTTATGCCGCCAGCGTACGAATGCTCTTGTTCGGCTAAATTACAGTACTAGGTATACACTTGGTTCTTCAGGCTTAAAGCAACAGCAATACATTGGTACCAATACAGTCTTAAGTGGCTAGTTTTGCCACATACACTTAGAATGAAATTATATATGTATATCCCCCTAACGACCGTGGACGTACTAGGTACGTCCGACAAAAAAAAAAAGGTCGTTAAGGACCGCAGACTTACCTAGTACGTCCGTGGCAAATAGCCGTGTACTTACCTGGACCGATGATCCGCGGCGATCACGGTCGGGGATACTGCTGGAGACCCCAGCAGTCCCCCTCCAGCAGCTCTGACCATGAGGCCCTCCAGGGACATGTGATCACCATGATCACATCACCGCAATAGGAGTCTAGGAGCTACCAGCAGGGGGACTGTCTGAGCTGTCAGGCAGTCCCCCAAGCTGCTAAAAAGTGAAAAAATATATATGTATAATATATTGGAAAATAAAGCATTTTATCATTTATAATACATATGCATATATATGATTTCATTAAGTGTACTTTGAGATATATACACTTATAATGAAATTATATATGTCTAATATATTATAGAATGCCTTAATTATAATATATTATAGATATATAGGAAATACAAATAACGCCATGTTTGGCCAGTGTTTGTGACTAAGTGACTACTGCAAAAGACTGTACATACCCTATTTTCAATACCGTGGGTTGTCTGCTTTCACAAATGGTATGCCATGATGGGGTTAATTTTCATTCCTGGGCTGCTATACGGTCTCAGAGGCAACATAGGCCCAGCAAACCAATCTGGCAAATTTCAATGTGCAAACATGGAAAAGGGGGAAGCATATTTGTGTGGCAAACCCTGCCACTAGAACTGATCATTCTGTGCGAATGAAGGACTTTTCACCAAGGGAATAACTAACCGAATGGACTTTCTTGTTATATTGCTGTTTTTAGGCGAATGGCCGAAACTACCGAACGTGAGACCACCCCGGGGTGGTCGTGTGTTGCTAATTAACGGACTGATACAATGTTGCGAGGGAATTAAGTGCCTGTATGTGTGGCCGCCATTTCGCATACCGAACACGTGTCGGCGGCCATCTTGCGCACGAACAGCGGTACTTGGTTGTCGAACGCCTGGAACTCAAACCGGGCATTCGACTAACCAAGTACCACTGAGACCTCCAGCATGCTCCGACAGCACGAATCAAACACACGAACGCCCCGGCGTTCAGTAGATAGATTCCCCTAAACGAGGGGATTCGTGCAAAGGCTTGCAATCGCATGGATGGCTATGTTATTCGGTATTTTTAATTCACTGAAATAGACCGACCGCAGGGCCAGAATTCATGGAACTGTTTTCGGCTACTGAGTACCTGCAGTCGGTCAAAACTGTAACCGTCTGTAACTCCCGAAGCCCTGGTCTGATCTGGGTGAATTTCGAGTATGTTGCTCACCCAGATCAGACCTACCAGGGGACCCCTTATTTGTCCCTGTATTTAGGGGACATCCAGAAAGTGGGGAAAACTTTGTCTTCACTAATCTGTTTAAGGGCTAATCTAAGGGGAGGAGAGTGAGGGGAGGTGACCGGGTTACAATTGGCTACTGTAATAATTATGAAAGTTACCTCCCTTGCATGGGAGAAATGCATAAAAGCAGACCTGTGATTAAAGCTGACAGTTGACTCCCAGACTATGTGTCGTCTAGTCCTTGGGGAGGTGGATTATGCTGTGTTCCTGTGATTTTATATGCTGAATCTTTGTTCCAAGCGGAGAGCCCTTGGATTAACCCCTGCTCCTCCGCTACAATTTGACCCCTGTAAATTTGCAAAAAAAAACCATAAAACCTGTACATTGAGGACACTGTTGTACTCTGGAGATGTTGCTGAACACATATTGGGGTGTTCTTTGTCAGTAACACATAACAGGAACTGAGAATCCGTGCCTAAAGTACAATGTGAGCGAAAAATAACACAAAAAACGACTACCCAAAGGTTTGACAAAGACTGGTTGTAATGTTCACTAGGGAACCCTAACACGCAGACAGGACAGAGTAGAGAGAATTGCAATACCGATCCTTAGAATGGTCAGGTTATGCAAAAAGGAATAGTCAAAACACGAGCCGAGGTCAAGGGAAACAGAGAGATGGAATAATGAGAGACAAAGCCAAATATCACTAACCAGGAAATCCAAATAACAAGTGCAACGCTCAATGGTAAACCAAAGACCACAACAGGGCACTGAGGCAAGGGAGAGGTTACCTTATATACACACAGGGTGTGTCTGATTGGCTAATCTCCAATTAGTGTTGACCACAACACGTGGGAGGAGTTTCTTCCCTCACTTGTGGTCTGAGGTCCTCACTGTGTGCCGGGTCACAGGACCGGGTGCAACACACATAAGGAAGCTGCTCTGGAGCGTGCAGTGTCACACACTGCCAGTCTGGAGACAGGGACCAGATGATGCTGCTTGCTGTGATGAGGTAAGCAAGGTAGCCGCGAGCAGCGGAGGCAGGGGACCTAACACTGGTGTTAGAATTAGTGCATGGAAAGTGTTAAAATATCACTATCTGAAATACCATATGGTGTCTACTTTTCAAAAATATAAGGTGTGATGGGGTAAATTACATTGGCCGGCTTAAAAAATGTCCCAAAATAGGACGTGGGTGCATGATGGCCAGCTGTGAAAATTCCAAGTTGAAAAACTGGAATGAGCACCCTTCAAATAAGGTCTTTAAGCCCCTAGAGAACCCAACACATCTATACATGGGGGGTATCACTGTACTCCGGAGATGTTGCTGAACACATATTATGGGGTGTTCTCTGGCAGTAACCCTTAAAGTTCTCCGTTAAGGGTTAAATTAAATTGCTATGTGTGTCAAAAAAAATCACTTATTTATTTATTTTTTAATTTGGCATAGATTGGTGGTAAAATGGTTGCATGAAAAGAGTCAAAATACCCCAAGTTTAATACCTTCTTTAAAAAATATATACATGTGAAGGGTTATTCAGGGGTTCCTGACAGATATCCGTGTTTAAATGTAACTTGTTAATTTTGAGGAAAAATGGTTTGGAAATAGCAAAGTGCTACTTGTACATATAGCCCTATAACATTCCAAAAAAAAGCTAAGAACATGTTAACTTTGGGTGTTTCTAAAGTCAGGACAAAATTTAGAAACTATTTAGCACGGGTGTTTTTTGGCGGTTGTAGATGCGTAACAGATTTTGGGGTCAAAGTTAGAAAAAGTGTGTTTTTTTTTTTTTTTTTGTTTTTTTTTACATTTTATCCATCATATTTTATAATACTTTTTTTATATAGTAAATTATGACATGATGAAAATAATGGTTTCTTTAGAAAGACCGTTTAATGGCAAGAAAAACGGTATATAATGTGTGGGTACAGTAAATGGGTAAGTGGAAAATTACAGCTAAACACAAACACTGCAGAAATGTAAAAACAGCCCTGGTCCCAATAGTAAGAAAATTGAAAAGTGGTCTGGTCATTAAGGGGTTAATATGTGTCAGTGTAGCGGAGAGGTAGTATAATCCACTGTATTTCCGCTGGGTAACAGGAACAGCATAAAATAATCCAAGGAAATAAACACAGCATACAATAATCCCGGTAGCGTTGTAAGAATCCTTCCCTCCCTAGAACTAGACGACACATAGGCTGGGAGTCAACTGAGGTTTTATTCACAGGTCACAGTATTATTATTATTATTATTTTATTATTTATATAGCGCCAACAAATTCCATAGCGCTGTACAATGGGATTCCCCATGCAAGGGGTTTCCCTACTGACATTCCAGGGGTGGTACAGTAGGGGACTACATGGGGAACTTAACAACCTGGACATTTCTCCCACCATGCACTGCTGCACGAGAGGGATATACAGTTAAGTTAATTATCCCTCCGTGCAGCAGAACTTACATTTTACATTAAAATACATAACTTCTATAATATTCCCTTTATTTAAACGAATGGACGTTCGGTAGATAGCTGGGGTCTGAGCGCACAGTTTGTGAGAATAGCGCTCAGATCCCAGCCTAACTAACCGAATGCCGCACGAAACACACATTATTTTCAAATCACCTTTAAAGTACCGATTGGTATTAGGGGAACAAACTACCGAACGCCCAGGGCTCCCGAACGGCTTGGAAGTCCAGCGGTGTTCGCGCCGTCGAGTAGCCGATTTTAGTTCCAGGCCCTCGACGACAAAACACCTCTGGGCTAACAAAGGAACCAAGATGGCCGACCGCCACATGGTCGGTAGCCGAAGACGGCCACCTGGGAAAGCCTTTAACTACCGATTGCAACAATGTTGCAATTGGTTAATGGGCGCCACACAACCTCCTGTTTGTGGTCTCCCATTCGGTAGTTTATTTGTTTCACGAACAGTGTTGAAATTCACTGTTCGTGAAACTATTGTAGGAATGCTGGTGGCTTTATGCCGCCAGCGTACGAATGCTCTTGTTCGGCTAAATTACAGTACTAGGTATACACTTGAACATACAGCAATACACTTGGTTCTCACAGCTGAAACAGGGATATGAACATATTCCTATAGTTATAGTCTTAAGTGGCTAGTTTTGCCACAGTCCTTTTGTCCAGGAGTGTGAGCATGATAGACTTAGGAGTTCTTTCATTGTTCATTTCTGTAACATTGATTTGTGATGTCCAGAACATTTGATGTGAAGATGAAAGAGCTCAATGGATTCTCATCTGTAAATATGTTACCTGTTCATTACCAGGGCAGCTCACTCTTGGATTTAATTCTAAACATTTTTTTTTTTATTGAGGCGATATAAATACAGAGCAAGCTCAGATCACACATTGTCACTGGTATACACAATGTCCACGGAATTTTATACAAAAACAAGTCCCTAACCAAATCTCTAAGCAAATAGCAACAACTCAGTCTTCTTTAACAGAAGAGTAAATCACAGAACTATGGGGTGTCCCTTGTTTGTACAGAACTCGTTTGTTCTCCCACAAAAAGTGTAGTATGCAATGACAACCCCTGCATTCCCTATGAGCGTCCTGTTTCCTTGCTTTCCCCACAGACAATAAGAACCTTTTCACTGAAGGGAATGACCAGCAAGTTGTTTGGTCAAGAAACACCAGAGCAGAGAGAGGCCAAGCTCAAATTGCTTGAAGAACAGATAGTGGAGGGAGAGGAGCAACTCAAACTGCGCAACGTTGAGAGCAGGTAACGTCATGATTCTATAAAGGTCTGTAATGGCAAATGCTCTGTGTGCACATGGTTTATTATCCATCATTCTCTGTGTAAATGGGACCTGTGACCTGATCCGGCTCAGAACATATTGCTGTGTGTCCTGCAGTAGAATAGTGAATGAGTAGAACTAGCACAGACTGCCATATTGGGGGCACAAATTAGGTGTACAGATCTCCTAGAACACAGGGCAGCACTATATGTTGGCAGCCTACAGCCAGAATTGTACGGTTCTCAAAAAAAAAAAAAGGCCTCATATGTACAAACAGTTGTGACATGTATAAGGCAGAGCTTGGAAGAGGCCCACAGAGGGCTGATCTCCAGCTTCCTAGTTTAACTTTGCATTGTGCTATTTTCAGAGAGTTTGTGAAGAACTCATGGCTGGAGATCGAGAGATTCAAGGAGCAAAAGAATCGGGACCTAAAGGAGGCTTTGATTAGTTATGCAGTTATGCAGATCAGCATGTGCAAGAAGGTGCGTATGTGAAAGCAGGTTTGTTGTATCTTCAGTTCCAGCTGTTCGTATACTGTCCGATAGGAAGACATGGTGAATGAACTATGCAGATTAACTGATTTCATGTTGTTATATGGTGCTTTTTTTATGTGCAGGGGATCCAAGTTTGGACAAATGCCAAGGAGTGCTTCAGTAAGATGTGATCACAGATGACACTCCATGAATATTGCCACACCGTGGGTCTGATCATTGTGAGCAGACAGACTGGATCCACCAGAGACAATGAAGCACAGCTCCAATATTGTGTAGGCATTCACAGCAATCCCTCTCCTTTAAAGAGCATGGGAGTCAGTCCCTTTACTCCTAATGATAGGATTAATGCATTCGTCTAATCACCAGCGAGAGATGGTGATTATTCTTTTGCTTTGGGGACCATTTCTTACATTTGGATCAGAATTCACATTTTATCTGCGTTAAGTCCAACTTGATATCACCACTTCCTATTTACTAATAAGCTAATGCTCCTTTGTTATTCTTATCTATTGAAGTGCACCGAGTTCCAGAAGCATTAATCTAAATCTGACCGATAACTGTAGCTTCTCATTGCTTGCCAACACCCCCTTCTCAGCCTGTGTCACCCCTTCAGGTTCACTTCTCTAGCAGAGGGAAAAAAAGGCTCCCACACTGATCATTGTTTTACTTGTGACTTTCACGTTTCACCTCTAATCTGTAAAATAACAAAACTTGAGTTGTCAATTTTTCTTGGTAAAGCTGTATTGAATGAGAAATGCAAGATCCGGTTAATACAGAGATAGATTTTGTATGTTTACTGTATACTCCATGTCTAGCAAACACCAGTGGTTTGGGCAGTTATGCTGGGATTCTGCTAATTACAGCGATTGGTGTGTTTGTATAAATCACTGTGTGCGTGAGATGGATTAGATTATTAGCTCTCCATCTGCGTGAAAGTATAGCGTTTGGGTTGCTGTATGTTTGGTCTACGCTGATGCTGTAATCAATTTGTCGCAGCTCCATATACCCAGGAATTGACATATTGTGCCTTATCCTGTAACGCAGGCACTTTATCACGCATTTATGCATGTTATTTCAAGATTATTTTTTATTTTTTTTCTCATTATACTGGTGTCATTCATTTTGTTAATTATTTGCATTCTAAATTCTCATTTAAGGTGAGAAGAGGGAGTTTTTTTTTTTTTTTTTCTTGTAATCCTTGTGCCAAACAAACAGAATAAACACTTTATACAATCTTTGTCGTCTTGATGGCTGCTTGTGTTTTCTTATTCGATATGTGTGAATGTGGTTAAATTGTGATTTATTTCATAGCATAAACAGTTGTTGGGTAATCTAAGGTTCTATATGTTTAATAATAATTTCTGTTTTAAGCCCGGCCGGATCGGATGGGTCTAATCCTCAGGCAGATCTTGAAGCGAGACATCCTCTGAACCCTGCCTTCTATCAGGATTACTAACTGATCCAGCACGCAGAAATAGCATCACACCATGGATTATACCAGAAATAATACGATCAGGTACACTCTCGGATAACCACAACAGGGCAATGAGTTCAAATAACCCTCCTGCAAATCCAATTGGCCGTACCTGACCTTTGACCCCAAAGTGTGCGTCTTTTGCTTGACGTCACATGCACGTCGACGTCGTCATTACCGTGGGCGTACGTAGGGCTATAATATGGCGCGGATCCGCAGTCCCCTCTACCCTACTCGTCTCGCTCTGTGTTAACTATATCTAATATGTATAATATGACCGTATCATTCATTTGTATGACTAACATTGTAATGAGACTTGTAGACTAGTATATAAACTCACACGACATAACCTGATCCGATCCACTAACTAGTGGTTCCCAACCTTTTGTCACTTGAGTACACATTGGCAGTCCATTTACATAAATTGTACACCTCATCTTAGCAAATATTTGTAACTATTATAGTTATTTCAAATTGATATGCCTTTCTCTGCCCTATCTCCCCCTTTTATCATCTATTCCAGGCTCCCCTGCTCTTCCTCTGCCCCAGGTTCCCCACATTGTGGATACACAGACTGACACACATACAGATACTAACACATATAGTTGCACAGACACACCGATACACACACTGAAACACATACAAATGTACAGGTACAAGCAATGACACACTCATACAGATACATGGACACTGAGATACACATACAGTTGCACATACAGAGAGCAAACACTGATACACATGCAGACACACAGATGCAAACACTGACACATATATATTTGCACAGACATACTGACATACATGCATATAGACACTAACACATATAGAAATGTACAGACACACAGGTACAAACACTGACACATATGCAGATACACTGATGGCAACACTGATATACATACAGTTGAACAGACACCATGTTACACACTGCTACGCATGCAGATATACATACTGACACACATCAAAATACATATACACAAAGATACAATCACTGACACACATACACACAGATATAGAGACATACAGAAACACAGACTGACACATACGCAGATATACAGACACATAGACCGATACAATGACACAGATTCCAGGACAGGCCCGAAAACCTGCCCACATTCATTATGTTGTATTATGATAATTAAAACCAAAATGATAAAATATCTCCTGGTGGGGGCAACTGTGCAGGAGCACAGACGTGTCTCTGAGGAGCTCTGACTGATTACAGGCTTATTAGCCCAAAAAGAGACCAAAATGCTCTGTAGACACCTCGATCAATACTTACCCCCACCAGCAGACATCATGGGGCAAGAACCGGAGATTTCACATCCCAGGATTCCGCTTAGGTCCGACTGGGGGAGTGTGAGTGAGGCAAGAGACTTATGGTTGGAGGGACCATATTTTTACATCTAATTCGTTTTTTTAAAAAGCCATATCTTTTTATTTCATTACCTGTTGCAATGATTCTTCTAATTTAAAAAAAAAAAATAAATAAAAAAGCTCTTTAAATCTGGTGACAGTTGTCCTTTAAATTTTCCTATTACCTAAAGCATACTTGGCACTAAAAGTTACATTCTGTCGTTCCCCACTACCACCAATAAAAAAAAAAATCTCAAATACATTCCTTTAACATATTTAATTCAATGCATACTAAATTAAACGTCACAACAGTTATGCTTCTGCCGTGCTATTAAAATATTAGCAAAATACAATATATCAATCACTAACAATAACAAACCAAAAAGGAGTAAGTTAATTTGCCATGTGTGATGTATGCCATTAGTTTGGGGATGTAGTGGGTCTGTGTGTGCTGGAGATGTAGTGTATATGTGCTAAGAATGTAGTGTCTGTGTGTGTGTGTGTGTGTATGCTAGGGATATAGTACGTCTGTGTGTGTATGCTGGGGATGTTTGTGCGTATTCTGGGGATGTAGCGGCTGTGTGCTAGGGCTGTAGCGCGCGCGTGTGTGTGTGTGTGTGTATATATATATATATATATAATATATGCGCGCTGGTGATGTTGTGTGTTTGCTGGGCATGTAGAATTTGTGTGTGTGCATGCATGCTGGGGATGTAGTGTGTGTGCTGGGATTGGGACAGACATACAAATACAAAAACTGCCAAACATGCAGTTACATAGACATACATACATACAGATGCGTACACACAGACATACGGATACACAGACATAGAGATATGCACATTGACACACACACACAGACATACAGATATGAACACAGATACTGTGACAGAACCATCTGTTTATTGTTGGTGGATTCGTCTGTTTTGCCCCCTTCGTGTAAATGGCTGTTTCCTATAGCCCAGCCATACGAATGACAGTTTTTCCCGAACAAAACTACCGAACGGATGGCCACCCAGGAGAGAAGTGTGCTGCTGGTTAACCTATTGATCCCAATTAGAACGTTGTGGTTAACCGCAGACACTTCTCAATTAAACCGAATTCAGGGTGGTCGTCGTTCGTATGTCGACCACGAGGCAGCGGCCATTTTAAAACCACACGAAAGCCCAGCGGTGTTCGGCTCTATTTTCATGGAACTAAAAACGGACACTTTTTCTGCCGAACACCGCTGAAACAACGGAACGCCTGGCTGCCTCCACGAAAGCATACGAATACCGGCCGTTCGGGAGTTTTGAAGCATACGAAAGGACTTAACCCAGATAGCCTTCCCATGGAGTCATTCGTATACCGAAAGACTGAAAGAACTTTGACTCCATGGCGATTGAACTATGTGTGTGGGATCTGAGCGCTATTCGCTAATAATATGCCCTCAGATCCAGGCTATCTGGGGATATGTGATGCAAATGGGAAACGTTCGGTTTTTGTAAAGTTATGAATTTTTATGTATTTTCTGGTTTTATATTTAAAATGGCGACTGTCTTTGTCCTGGAGATAATTGAGTTACTTCTTAATTATCTCCAGGGCAGAGGGGAGGAAACCATAGTGTATTGTGGGTGAAAGCTGTGACTATGTCTGGAATGTCCCAATGTCTATCTGTCATTAGTCTCCCATTTGGTCCCCTAAGGGAGTGTCCACCAAGTGAGAGACCTGCATAAATACGGGCAGGTAGCCCACAGTAAAGCCAGATCCTGTTTGACCCTCAATGCGGAGCTTCTGTCTCGTTATTGGGGGGATTTCTTCTTTGCGTTTAGAGACTGCTGGATGGAACTGAAAGCCGCTTGGTGGATGTTGTTGTTCGGCGGCTAGCAGCAGTTCGTGGATTTCCGTTCGGGAGTTTGGAGCCGTTCACGGATCCCGGTCGGGAGATTGCCGCTTCCCCTGAGTTTGGTTCGTACACTGCAGTTCATGCGAACGGAGATTATTGGTATTGCAGAAGGGGAAGGTTGACTAAACGGCGGTATTGTTTAAAGACACCAGGGGTGTCTTAACAGATACAGACATACAAATATGCACACTGACACACACATGCATACATACAGATAAACACCTTGGCACACACACAGATACAAAGATCTACAGATGCACTGACACACACAAATACAAACACTACATACATAGCGACATCCAAAACACATACCTTTAGGGTGGCTCCTGCTGGCTGGGGCTGTTGGGAGTTGAGGGCTATTTACTCTCCCGGTCATCCCTGCCCCCTTTGTGGCCCCTTCCTATGTGACTTTGTGTATTACAGATGCTCTAACAGTATTGTAGCGATGCCTTGATGCCAAGGCATCCTGCAATACCTCTCCTGATGGCCGGGCCACCAAATGATCGCTCCCATGGAGCCATCACTTCCGGGTTGCCCCACATCGGGCAGGCTTCTGATGCTTGCCTGTGTGCTGAGTGCCTTGAGGGCTCAAGGCACTCAGTGAAAAATAAATTTTTGAAAAATATATTTAAAAAAAAAAAACCAAATAAAATCAATGTATTAATCCCCATTCCCCCCCCTCCCCACCGCAAATCCTGGCATCAATGTAGATGTCGCAGGAGTGGCAAACTCTTGGGGGTTTAGCCCCCAAAAGTTTAGGGTGGTGTTTCTGGGTGATGATGTATTCGGGAACATTGTCGCTCAAACTAATTTATACGCCCATCAGTTCCGTGCTGCAAAGCCTGACTCTCTTCTTGGCAACGCAGCAATGAGTCCCCATTAAAGTGCCAGAATGAAAAAAATTCTGGGCACTGACTATGCTGATGGGCATCGTAAAGAGGCATCGTAACCTCATTTACTCCCAATGTATGTCGAGGAAGAGGTATGAAATTATAATATCCGCCTCCTGATTACCCACTTCGCTGCCAGTTTTGCAGATGCTTATACACTTGGAACCAATATATGCGTGGATGAATCCCTGATGAAGTATAAGGGAAAGCTGGGATTCAGGCAGGACATTTGTTCCAAGCGCTCCAGGTATGGTGTAAAGGTGTATAAGCTCTGTGAGAGCGAGACTGGGTATACTCAGGCCTTCCGGGTGTATGAGGGAAAGGATAGCCACCTTGACCTTCCAGGTTGCTCATAACATATGGGAATCAGTGGCAAGATTGCCTGGGACCTAATATTTCTCCTGATGAACAAAGGGGTACCACTTGTTAGACGTGTGCATTTCGTTTTGTTCCGAATGTCAATTTGGACAAATTTCGGGCAATTTGGATACTTCCGAATTGCAGAAGTTCTGAAGCACAGTATTGCCGAAGTACTAATATACCTACTGTGGCGAAACCAACCTCACCACTGGGTATTGGAGAAGCTTGTTTGCCCGCTTCCTGTCTGCTGATTATGGCCCCTGGGAGATTTGTCCCTTTAAATACAGTATTTGGGCATATTGTATTTTATTATGCTTCTGGCCCTTTAAGAACCATCTGGGGACATACTGTAACTTTTGGGAACAATGTCACTTTAAGACTGTGTCCCCTGTCCCCCTAATATACTTTGTTTGTGTCCTTTTCCCATTTGGTTCAGTAAATGGGGCTTACTGAACCAAGTACCACACAGGCGGACCACCCAGAACTGGAAGTGTGCAGGCAATTTACCTCCCAGGTTGGGAGCCTGCTGTAGGTAAATTGCCGACCGCTGGTGGGCCGCCATTCGCACAAACGAACACGTGGCAGCGCCATCTTTTTTTTCATTCAAATGCGGTCAGCGGTGTGTGGAGCCAAATTTATGGAACTGAAATCGGCTACACAGTTCCATGAACACCGCTGACCCTTACCTTCTCCTACACTGAATTTTCAGCCACAGAGACTAATTCCCGTTCGGCGAATGTAACGGATCACCTGGCACCCCAACTGGGTAACTCCGTTGGAGGATGTTCCTAGCGCTTCCTGTAGGCCCCAAGCACTCCAGCAGACACCATAACCACCGTAGACTCCTTTAGCGAGCAAAACAGGAACAAGCTCTTAAAAGAACTTAGTGATTATAGCAAGAGAGTATGACTAGCATAGAAATACCTTGTAGCAGATTCCCCTAATAAGAGACGGCACTCAAATTGAGGGTGAAGTAGAACTGAAGCTTTTAATCAAACACTCTGCTTTTATGCACATTTTACACGTATAGTACTGCCCACAGGGTTTTGCAGAACAACCAATCAATACGTACAATACCCACAGACACTCCCACACAAAATCATCCCCTCTGCCTGTGATACAATTACCTTACACAATGGGTTAATGTAATTATCAGAGACCGAGAAATAGTTTTTACACATGTACTCTAACTTTAAAAATATGCATTCAAGGGGGGGCGTGGCCGACCGCCGAGCAACATGGCAGCCTAGGAAATTGCTCCGGCACCCGGGCTCCAGCAATCCGACGACATCGTCTCCCAGGGCTCAGAAAACCCTCATCACACCCGAGATGGCGAACCCCAAGGGGAAAAAGAGCACACAGAAGGCGGAAAAACTAAATTTCTTCAACAACAAAGCCGCGGGCGGCTCTGAAACCGACCGCGGCACAATCCAAGATGGCGCCGACGAACAAACGGCGGGAAACATCTCACTCACGGGCGCACATCAAGACAGCCAGGACAACCTCACTAAGGCACACCTGGATGCAGCGATGGAAGCCATGGCCAACAAACTAGTACAAACATGGCAATCCTCCATAGGACAACTCCGCAGGGAAGTCCAGGACATAGGCCAACGAACCACACACGTGGAAAATAAGCTGAGCGAGTATGCAACAGCGCACAACGATATGGCCGACCATGTAGCGCGGCTGGAACAAAAAATCGAAACAATGGAGGCGCGTATGGCTGACGCTGAGGACCGCTCGCGGAGAAACAACCTCCGGCTACGAGGAGTCCCGGAGAGCATCATGCCTAATGATCTACCAGCCTATGTGCAAGGCCTTCTGAGGGCATACGCTCCGGACATCCCCACGGATATGTTCCTAATAGACCGGGTACACAGGGTGCCCAAACCACGCAATCTGCCTGGCAATATCCCTCGCGACATCCTACTAAGGGCACACTACTACCACATAAAAGAGGCAGTATTGCGCGCCAGCAGAATCCGCTCAGAACCACATGAAAACTACGCCACGATCAAGATCCTAGCAGACCTGTCCGCGGCGACTCTCAAGCGCAGGAGGGATTTCCAACCGGTGACAGAAGAATTGCGACGTGCAGGAATAAGGTACCGTTGGGGATACCCCACCAAACTCCTAATTACCAAAAGCGGCAAGATCAACGTGGCCTCCAAGCCGGAAGAAGGCACCCGACTATTGAGAGACTGGGGGCTCCTTACTAACCCCCCCCCCCACAACTCAAGCAAGCCCAGCGAGACGTCTGACACCAGAATGGCGCCAGGTCCCAACACGGAACAAATCGCCATGATCCACCTGAGGGACTAGGCCGTCCAGGCCATAACCAGGGACACGTGAGATATTAATATGTACTGCTAACTGTTATCACAAGTTTAGATTAAGTTTTTTCTTTTTCATGCGATTGTACTGCTAATTGCTATCACAAGTTTAGTTTAAGTTTTCCTTTTTCATGTGATCAACTGCTTTGATTAGCATTTTATTCACTTACCACACAATCATACCACACTATGCATGGTTTGTTGGATGTGGGCGGGTGGGATGCCCACATGAGTGATAACCAGGGCAAACTTTGGGCAACAAGGAAGGGCGGCATGGTATAGGCAAAGAAAAGACCAGTAGTTGGAGGTGATCCTAATACCTAACTATTATTTACAAGGTTGAGGTTATGCATACATAAGACAGGTACTCCAAAAATGTACAAAGGTGCACAACGATTATGTAATTTACCGGGACATTGTCCATAGAGAGAAAATTGTACATGACACCATATAACCAACTATTGTTTTACGAGTAGGTCAAACCCACTGCAACCGCACCGCCCCGCCCAACTACGTAGCCTGGCTCATCACATCCAAAAGTTACGAAGGGAGAACCACACCCCATCATAAAGACCGACACAACAAGTGGGAAAACCACGATAGGCACCAAGCGGTGACCCGCAAAACCTTCCCTTGGGTCCGATTTGATTCTCCCACCCATGCCCACAGGCCAGCACTGAGAATGCCATGCACAATACCTAGGTCGCTATTGACTTATAGCTCTGAGGAGAGACAGCAACTTTGTGTACAAGGGAGCCCAACGGCCACAATACCAGAGACGCTGTTTCAGCGCTCCTCCCCCATGGCACGATGCCACTGTGCCAAGACCCACGTTTGGGTCATACTGTATATACTTTGGTTTATTTCACCCCTTTCCTCTGTCATTCCCGAACCTCCCACCCCCGGGCGCAACAACGTAGTCGCACAGGCGCCGTCTAAGCGGTGCACCATACGAACCCTGCAACATCTGCAAATCCATATAGGCATAGCAGAACTGCAAACGAGCACCCTTTATCACCCACCCATCACATGAAAATATATTCACACAATTGCAGGGGACTAAACACCCCACATAAAAGGCGCATGATGCTGGAGGAAGCCAAACAGACTCAGGCGGACATTATCTGTTTACAAGAGACCCATTTTGTTACATCTAGGGTGCCTAACTTTGGAGCACAACATTACCCTCACCAATATCACGCAACTCACTCCTCCAAATCGAGAGGGGCCTCAATCCTTCTCCATTCCTCCTTAACAGTTGAAGCCCTAAACCTAATCAAAGACAAACAAGGAAGATTTGTAATGCTACATTGCCTCCTAAATAACCTGCCATATATTATAGTCAGCTTCTATGCTCCCAATGTACACCAACGCGCCTTCCTACGTAAGGTGCTCTCTGCACTCCCACCTAACCAGACTGCCCCACTTATATTATGTGGAGATCTTAACCACCCTCTTGACCCACACATGGACACCACACTAAACACCACGACACCGAGGCACAAAGCACTCAAAGCACAAAGTAAAGCAATCAATACACTGCTAGGGGAATATGGCCTATACGACCCTTGGAGAGCCTTCCATCCTAATGAGAAAACGTTCACGTTCTATTCAGCAGTGCATAAATCATATTCACGGATAGACTTCATTTTCATAACAGGTACATTGCTTACCAGAGTAACAAATAGCGAAATCGGGGACATAACATGGTCAGACCATGCCCCGACCACAATAGAGCTGACTGAGGAATACCAACATAGGGGACGGCCACCGTGGCGGCTCAATGATTCCCTTCTAGGTGACCAGACATTCACTACAACATTAACAGAAGCCCTGACATCATATTTCCAAACTAATGATACGCCGGATGTCCATCCGACCACTGTGTGGCAAGCCCATAAAGCGGTCATCAGAGGACTCCTCATCAGCAGAGCCTCCTTTTTAAAAAAGAAAGCACAACAAGAACACCTACACCTGCTGCGCACTTTAAGAGACGCAACAGCGGCAAACATAGTAGACCCATCACCACAACTAGCACAGACGATCCATGATACTACGACGAGTATCAACAACATGGCAATCTCTAAAACAGCACACATTTTACATAAGCTGAAACAAAAAACCTACTCACAAGGAAACAAAGCAGGCAGGAATCTAGCGACTTTACTACGCCAAAAACAATCCAATGCAAAAATCCCCTATCTGCTCACCTCCCAAGGCTCTAAAATCCACAACCCACAAGATATTAATGATACTATGGCAGACTATTACCACTCATTATACAACCTCAAAGAAGACCCCACACTACATCAACCCACATCCCAAGACATTCAAAATCTACTTGGACAGTTCTCGCTGCCAACACTGACGGAACACCAGAAAACTATCCTACAACACCCAGTCACACAAGAAGAAATACAACAAGCTATACACTCACTCCCCCATGGCAAATCACCGGGACCCGACGGACTCACAAACTCCTACTACAAGACAATGACCACAATCCTAACCCCATATCTGGACAAAACCTTTAACCATATCCTCACGACGGGCCAAGTGCCCCAAGACATGCTCATGGCACATGTGGCTACATTGCCAAAACCAGGCAAACCACCTAACAAATGCCAAAATCTAAGACCAATCTCCCTCCTTAACACGGACATCAAATTACTGGCAAAAATTTTCTCTAACAGATTAAAGAACATTATCCCGACCCTGGTACACGAGGACCAGGTGGGATTTGTTAGTGGTAGGCAAGGAGCGGACGGAACCCGAAAGATCTTGGACCTACTACAGGGAGGAAGCGGAGGGGGGGCCCAGTGCGTTATGCTGTCACTTGACGCTGAAAAAGCCTTCGACAGATTGCATTGGCCCTTCCTCCAAGCTGTTCTGATCAAATATGGCTTCCCAGACACTTTCTTACGGTTAGTAAAGGCATTATACTCTAAACCGACAGCGAAAGTCACCAATGGGGGCTTTAGCTCTAAACAATTCCACATAACCAACGGGTCAAGACAGGGCTGCCCACTATCGCCTCTCCTTTATATTCTCTCGCTAGAACCTCTCACGCAACTCATTAGGGACAACCCAAACATACACGGCATTACGAGACAAGGCAAAGAACACAAACTCACACTTTTCGCAGACGACATCCTCTTAACACTCGAGCAACCACACATATCCCTACCTAACTTCCACGATACGCTCACCCAATACAGCAAGTGCTCCTATTATAAACTTAATATAAATAAAACTCAAGCAATGGGCATAAATATCCCGATGGAGGTCTTGGATAGGTTGCGTATCTCTTTTAAATACGACTGGCGAAACGACCATCTAAAATTCCTAGGAATCAATCTCACCCCAAATCTAGCAAACCTTTTTAAAATAAACTATCAAAAAACACTGACTGAAATAAAAAACCTACTACTAGGATGGAAGAGTAAATTCGTATCTTGGTCAGGGAGAATTGCCGCAATTAAAATGATCATTGTACCTAAATTGCAATACTTGTTTAGAACGTTACCCATAAAGATACCCCCCACATTCATACGAGATGCTCAACAAACACTACTAACCTTTATATGGGACAGACAAAAAGCACGGGTAGCGAAAAGCACGCTATACATGCCACGCAAAAATGGGGGAATGGGAGTGCCCAACCTAGACAGTTACTACAGAGCAGCCATTCTGGGCCCCCTACTAGCGGCTTGCCATCGAGACCACCCAACCCAATGGATGGAACTGGAGGCGCAGCATGCTAATAACATTCCCATCAATGTACTGGCATGGCTTCCCCAGCACAGCAGGCCTACTAAGGCAAAATTGCTCCCAACCACAGCCCTCACCCTGACCATATGGGACAAGTACTGCCGCACATTGGGCTGGCTGGGCAAAATATCGCCTGCCATGCCCATACAAACACTACACTATATAATACCTAATTTTAACTATACCGTATGGCATCAGCACGGAGTAACACACTTACACCAGCTGCTCCAGGAAAACAAGCTCAGAAATCTCGCAGACCTAACAGCATGTTATAATTTGACTCCAAGGGCAGCTTTCCCCTACATGCAGTTGCAATCATGGCTCCGCAAGCAAACTATAACAAGACCTGACAATGTACAGGGGCTACAGCTGACGGTGGTAGAGAAAATATGCTCACGTCTCGCAACCCCCAAAAAACTCATCTCGGAACTATACCAGACTATGCATCCCCCAAAAGACCACAAAAACCTCTCCTTCATAGCTGCATGGGAGAGGGAACTTACGTACACTCTTGGTGAAAAACAATGGAATGAGATTCTCCTGGCACACAATTCACTCTCCAAATGTGCCTCCCACATGGAACTATCCCCGAAAATTTTATACCGGTGGTACCTAGTACCCACACGCCTAAAGGCCACCTATCCACAGGCCTCCGATATCTGTTGGAGATGTCAACAACACAAGGGCACAATGCTCCACATTTGGTGGGAATGCCCCTCCTTAACACCCTACTGGAATACCATAACCACCATTATCCAAGACAGCACAAAAACACTACTACCCCGCAAACCAGAAATATACCTCCTCCACCTCTTTCCAAAGGGGCTGCGGAGCAGGCAAAAATACTTAATCTATCACATACTTATAGCCGCGCTCACGGTCATTAGCAGACATTGGAAATCTAATATCCCACCCAAAATATCAGAATGCATACAAACGATAGAAAAAACTAAGCTCTACGAGCTGGCAGCTAGACGCTCAAACCACTCCAAAAAAGTTTGGTCACAAGCCTGGGAAACCTGGCAACTGTACATGGAGCGTACTAATAATATAACCCCCAATTGAGATGACGGTAGCAGGGATCTACACACCGACAGCTGTGCCCCTTCGACAACGAAACTGTAGCAAAGGGTGTAAATGTAAAGGTCAAAGCAACTGTAAATGAAAATGTAAATAATTCTGGAGACTGCAAACACAACGATAATGCCGCAACTCGAATAAAACACATGTAAGACAGATAGTCCTGCAGAAACGACCACACACAGCCGACTACCTAGGAGAGCCCTACCCTCTCCCCCCCTCCTTTCTCCTCCCCCCTTCATCCCCCCCCTCCCTTCCGTCCCCACTCTGATCCTCTTCCACGGTTCACCCCCCACCCCAGTGGTATATGAAATACCAAAGCTCTACACCCAACATCAATCACAAACCCAGTCGATTACCACCCTGGAAGGGACCGATGTGAGCCCCCCCCCCCCTCAGGGCATGGGGTGGACAATAATCAGCAGACCCAATCAGGGCATCACAATATAACACAATGATCGTATGAAAAGCAAACTGTGTATGATAAATGTGTACACTGTCCTAAGGTCAATGTGTATGAGATACTTTACGTTACCACTGCTCCCCCACCCCCTATTCTCTTCTGTACCCCTATAAAACTTCAATAAAAATTGTCAAAGATAAAAAAAAAAAAAAATATGCATTCAATCTTCATTATTACATATTATTATTCAGCACACTTTAATTATAAACAAAGTCAAAATTCAGCCAATTCCATCCAGGGGTTAAAAAGTTAGCTGGAAGCCCTTTTATGACCGACCGCAAGCACATTTTCATGCCCAAAACAGTTCCATAGATTTGGGCTGTGCGGTCGGTCAATTTCACACTGAAAAAAAATTACTAAGTCCCATTCGAACATGCATTATAATAATATAATATTCAGTATACACACAGTGTAATAATATAATAATATTCAGTATACACACAGTGTAATAATATAATAATATTCAGTATACATACAGAGTATAATATAATATTCAGTATACACACACAGTATGATAATATTCAGTATACACAGTATAATAATATTCAGTATACACACAGCATAATAATAATATTCAGTACACACAGTATAATAATAATAATTGTAACGGACCGTTTTGCACAAAAGGGAAAAAAAACGCTTAGACGATAATCCCCTTTCAGAGACAGGCACAGCTACTGTAGAATCACCAAAACTCACGAACTGAATGCAAGTGAATGCTCCAAACTCCCGAACGGCATACAAGGGAATGCTCCAAACACTCGAACTGCATACAAGTGAATGCTCCAAACTCCCGAATGGCATACAAGGGAATAAGGTAGCACTCCAAATACATGAACAGGAACCATACGAATTGCTGCTACCAGACGAACAGGAAAAGCTGACAAGCGGCTTACACTCCTGGCAATCAGTCCTTAGCAGCATACAGTAAATCCCCCCAAAGACGAGACAAGGCTCCGTGTTGAGGGTCAAGCAGTGGTCTGTTTAATGAGGGCTACCTGCCCGGCTTTTATGCAGGTCTCCCACCTGGTGGACACTCCCATAGGGGACCAAATGGGAGACTGTGACAAGGGACAGACAAGCAGACAAATAGGACACACAGTCACAGTATATTCCCACAATGCATCCTGGCTTCCTCCCCTCTGCCCTGGGAGATAATTGGGAAGTAATTAAATTATCTCCCAAGACAAAGGCAAAACTCCATTACACATGTGGGGATACAAAACCAGTATTATACTTTAAAATACACCAGGTAAGACACATTACATTAAAACTATACATTTAACATATCCCCAGATAGCTCAGGTCTGAGCGCACATTATTAGGTGAATGGCGCTCAGACCACACGAATACAGTTTAATCGCCATGGAGCCAAAGTCTTTATAGTCAGTTTCATACGAATGGGCTCCATGGGATTCCTATCTGGGGTATAACACATTCAACCAAAACTACCGAACACCGGGCCGTTCGTGCACTTCCACCGAACAAGAAGGGAGGTCGGCGGCTTCAGCGGTGTTCGCGCAAAACTGTGTCCGATTTCAGTTCCATGAATTAAGCGTCGAACACCGCTGTGCATTCGCATGTTTAAAATGGCAGCGACCTCGTGTTCGTGATACGAATGGCGGCCACCCAGCATTCGTCAATTAAGCTGCGGTTAACCGCAGCTTCAGGGAGGTTAATTGCTGGCACACTCCAGCTCCCAGGTGGTCTATTCATTCGTGCGGTTGTTCGGTAGATTGAATCTACCGAACAACTGGCAGAAAAGCACGAATACAGCTTTTCTCCAGGCGAAATAAAGTCTTTTAAAAGGGGCCATAGTCCAGAGGCAGCAGGCGAGCAACCAGGCTTCTCCAATGCAATGTGGCGAGATTGGTCTCGTCACAATAATATTCAGTACACACAGTATAATAATATTCAGTACACACACAGTATAATAATAATATTCAGTATACACAGTATAATAATAATAATATTCAGTACACACACAGCATAATAATAATATTCAGTACACACAGTATAATAATAATATTCAGTATACACAGAATAATAATAATATTCAGTACACACAGTATAATAATCAGTACACACACAGTATAATAATAATATTCAGTACACACAGTATAATAATATTCAGTACACACAGTATAATAATATTCAGTACACAGTATAATAATAATATTCAGTATACACACAGTATAATAATAATATTCAGTATACACACAGTATAATAATAATATTCAGTACACACACAGTATAATAATAATAATATTCAGTACACACACTATAATAATAATATTCAGTACACACACAGTATAATAATAATATTCAGTACACACAGTATAATAATATTCAGTACACACACAGTATAATAATATTTAGTACACACAGTATACACACAGTATAATAATAATATTCAGTACACACAGTATAATAATAATAATATTCAGTATACACACAGTATAATAATAATATTCAGTACACACAGTATAATAATAATATTCAGTACACACACAGTATAAGTATAATAATAATATTCAGTATACACAGTATAATAATATTCAGTACACACACAGTATAATAATATTCAGTATACACACAGTATAATAATAATAATAATCAGTACACAAAGTATAATAATAATATTCAGTACACACACAGTATAATAATAATATTCAGTACACACAGTATAATAATATTCAGTACACACAGTATAATAATAATATTTAGTACACACAGTATAATAATATTCAGTATACACAGTATAATAATAATAATATTCAGTATACACACGGTATAATAATAATATTCAGTACACACAGTATAATAATATTCAGTATACACAGTATAATAATAATATTCAGTACACAGTATAATAATAATAATATTCAGTATACACACAGTATAATAATAATATTCAGTACACACAGTATAATAATATTCAGTATACACACAGTATAATAATAATATTCAGTACACACACAGTATAATAATAATAATATTCAGTACACACAGTATAATAACATTCAGTACACACACAGTATAATAATAATATTCAGTATACACACAGTATAATAAAAATAATCAGTACACACAGTATAATAATATTCAGTATACACAGTATAATAATATTCAGTACACACACAGTATAATAATATTCAGTATACACACAGTATAATAATAATAATAATCAGTACACAAAGTATAATAATAATATTCAGTACACACACAGTATAATAATATTCAGTACACACACAGTATAATAATAATATTCAGTATACACAGTATAATAATAATATTCAGTACACACACAGTATAATAATAATATTCAGTACACACAGTATAATAATATTCAGTATACACACAGTATAATAATAATATTCAGTACACACACAGTATAATAATATTCAGTACACACAGTATAATAATATTCAGTATACACACAGTATAATAATAATATTCAGTACACAAAGTATAATAATAATATTCAGTATACACACAGTATAATAATATTCAGTGTACACACAGTATAATAATAATATTCAGTACACACACAGTATAATAATAATATTCAGTATACACAGTATAATAATAATATTCAGTACACACAGTATAATAATATTCAGTATACACAGTATAATAATATTCAGTACACACAGTATAATAATAATAATATTCAGTACACACACAGTATAATAATAATATTCAGTACACACAGTATAATAATATTCAGTACACACAGTATAATAATAATATTCAGTACACACACAGTATAATAATAATTATATTCAGTACACACAGTATAATAATATTCAGTACACACACAGTATAATAATAATAATATTCAGTACACACACAGTATAATAATAATATTCAGTACACACAGTATAATAATAATAATATGCAGTACACACACAGTATAATAATAATAATATTCAGTACACACAGTATAATAATAATATTCAGTACACACAGTATAATAATAATAATATTCAGTACACACAGTATAATAATATTCAGTACACACACAGTATAATAATAATATTCAATACACACAGTATAATAATAATATTCAGTACACACAGTATAATATTATTCAGTACACACACAGTATAATAATAATATTCAGTACACACAGTATAATAATAATATTCAGTACACACACAGTATAATAATAATATTTAGTACACACACAGTATAATAATAATATTCAGTATACACACAGTATAATAATAATAATAATATTCAGTACACACACAGTATAATAATAATATTCAGTACACACACAGTATAATAATAATAATATTCAGTACACACAGTATAATAATCAGTACACACACAGTATAATAATAATAATATTCAGTATACACACAGTATAATAATAATAATATTCAGTATACACACAGTATAATAATAATAATATTCAGTACACACACAGTATAATAATAATAATATTCAGTACACACAGTATAATAATATTCAGTACACACACAGTATAATAATAATAATATTCAGTATACACACAGTATAATAATAATAATATTCAGTACACACAGTATAATAATATTCAGTACACACACAGTATAATAATAATAATATTCAGTATACACACAGTATAATAATAATATTCAGTACACACAGTATAATAATAATATTCAGTATACACACAGTATAATAATAATATTCAGTACACACACAGTATAATAATAATAATAATATTCAGTATACACACAGTATAATAATCAGTACACACAGTATAATAATAATATTCAGTACACACACAGTATAATAATAATAATAATATTCAGTATACACACATAATAATAATATTCAGTACACACAGTATAATAATATTCAGTATACACACAGTATAATAATAATATTTAGTACACACAGTATAATAATATTCAGTACACACAGTATAATAATAATAATATTCAGTACACACACAGTATAATAATATTCAGTACACACACAGTATAATAATAATATCCAGTACACACACAGTATAATAATAATAATATTCAGTATACACACAGTATAATAATAATATTCAGCACACACAGTATAATAATAATATTCAGTACACACACAGTATAATAATAATAATATTCAGTACACACAGTATAATAATATTCAGTACACACAGTATAATAATAATATTTAGTACACACAGTATAATAATATTCAGTATACACAGTATAATAATAATAATGTTCAGTACACACACAGTATAATAATAATATTCAGTACACACAGTATAATAATATTCAGTACACACAGTATAATAATAATATTTAGTACACACAGTATAATAATATTCAGTATACACAGTATAATAATAATAATATTCAGTATACACAGTATAATAATAATATTCAGTACACACACAGTATAATAATAATAATATTCAGTATACACACAGTATAATAATAATCAGTACACACAGTATAATAATAATATTCAGTACACACAGTATAATAATAATAATATTCAGTACACACACAGTATAATAATAATAATATTCAGTACACACAGTATAATAATAATATTCAGTACACACACAGTATAATAATAATATTCAGTACACACACAGTATAATAATAATAATATTCAGTACACACACAGTATAATAATAATATTCAGTACACACACAGTATAATAATAATAATATTCAGTACACACACAGTATAATAATATTCAGTACACACAGTATAATAATATTCAGTACACACACAGTATAATAATAATAATATTCAGTACACACACAGTATAATAATAATATTCAGTACACACAGTATAATAATAATAATATTCAGTACACACACAGTATAATAATAATATTCAGTACACACAGTATAATAATATTCAGTACACACAGTATAATAATAATATTTAGTACACACAGTATAATAATATTCAGTATACACAGTATAATAATAATAATATTCAGTATACACAGTATAATAATAATATTCAGTACACACACAGTATAATAATAATATTCAGTACACACACAGTATAATAATAATAATATTCAGTATACACAGTATAATAATAATATTCAGTACACACAGTATAATAATAATAATATTCAGTACACACACAGTATAATAATAATAATATTCAGTATACACACAGTATAATAATAATATTCAGTACACACAGTATAATAATAATATACACACAGTATAATAATAATAATATTCAGTACACACACAGTATAATAATAATATTCAGTACACACAGTATAATAATAATATTCAGTACACACACAGTATAATAATAATAATAATATTCATTATACACACAGTATAATAATAATATTCAGTACACACACAGTATAATAATAATAATATTCAGTACACACACAGTATAATAATAATATTCAGTACACACAGTATAATAATAATATTCAGTACACACACAGTATAATAATAATAATATTCAGTACACACAGTATAATAATAATATTCAGTATACACACAGTATAATAATAATATTCAGTATACACAGTATAATAATAATAATCAGTACACACAGTATAATAATAATAATCAGTATACACAGTATAATAATAATATTCAGTACACACAGTATAATAATAATATTCAGTACACACACAGTATAATAATAATAATATTCAGTATACACACAGTATAATATAATAATAATATTCAGTACACACAGTATAATAATAATATTCAGTACACACACAGTATAATAATAATAATATTCAGTATACACACAGTATAATAATATTCAGTACACACAGTATAATAATAATATTCAGTACACACACAGTATAATAATATTCAGTACACACACAGTATAATAATATTCAGTACACACAGTATAATAATATTCAGTATACACAGTATAATAATAATATTCAGTATACACACAGTATAATAATATTCAGTATACACAGTATAATAATAATAATATTCAGTATACACACAGTATAATAATAATATTCAGTACACACAGTATAATAATATTCAGTATATACAGTATAATAATATTCAGTATACACACAGTATAATAATAATATTCAGTACACACAGTATAATAATAATAATATTCAGTATACACACAGTATAATAATAATATTCAGTACACACAGTATAATAATAATATTCAGTACACACACAGTATAATAATAATAATATTCAGTACACACAGTATAATAATCAGTACACACACAGTATAATAATAATATTCAGTATACACACAGTATAATAAAAATAATCAGTACACACAGTATAATAATATTCAGTACACACAGTATAATAATATTCAGTACACACAGTATAATAATAATATTCAGTATACACACAGTATAATAATATGCAGTACACACAGTATAATAATAATAATATTCAGTACACACACAGTATAATAATAATAATATTCAGTACACACAGTATAATAATAATAATATTCAGTATACACAGTATAATAATAATATTCAGTACACACACAGTATAATAATATTCAGTACACACAGTATAATTGTAACGGACCGTTTTGCACACAAGGGGTAAAAACCGTTTAGGCGATCGGCCCCCTTTCCAGAGATACAGGCACAGCTACTGCAGAACATCAAACTCCCAAACTGGATACAAAATAGCACTCCAACTCCCGAACTGGAACCTCCCAAATAGCTGCTAGCAGACGAACAGGAAAAGCAGACGAACAGCTTACACTCCTGGCAATCAGTCTCTAACGGCATACAGTGAATCCCCCCAAGAACGAGACAAGGCTCCGTGTTGAGGGTCAAGCAGTGGTCTGAGGTGCTGGCACACCCAGCCTGGTTTTTATTACAGTGTTTCAAATGCAGGACCACCCACAGGGAGGGATAAAACAACCAATCATATCACAGTTACATCCCACATATTCCCTCCCCTTATCCTGAGAGGAAACTCAATTATACAAACAGTTAAAACATACTTTCTACCCAACTTTCATAACTCTAAAACCATACATCACATTCACATAAAATTACATATTCTCAATCAATCCATTCAGGGGAACAACATATTAAAAAATGGCACGAATCAGACCAGGGGTTCAAAAGTTAAGGGAAAGTCCTTTGTGACTAAATGAAGCATGACTTTCTGGCCCAAACCAGTTTCAGAGTCTTCTATCCTGGAGAGTAATTCAATTATCTCCC